>CAUYQG010135839.1:0-25505 GCA_963574415.1 Tarsius wallacei
CATATCTATAATTGAAATAATTTACTCATTCTTTTTTCTAACTAACTATTGCCATAAGACAGGTTGCTTTCATTGAACTGAGAATTTTTATTGGTATTTACTAAGAGAAGGTGTGGTGGCTCACACCTACAATCCCAGCACTTTGGGAGGCCGAGGTGAGAGGACTGCCTGAGCTCAAGGGTTTGAGACCAGGCTGGGCAACTTTGCGAGACCTCATCTCTACAATAAATCAAAAAGTTAGCTGGGCATGCTGGCGCATGCCTGTAGTTCCAGCTACTTGGAAGGCTGAGGCAGAAGGATCACCTGAGCCCAGCAGGTAGAGGCTACAGTGGCCATGAGTGTGCTACTGCGCTCCAGCCTGGGTGACAGAGGACTCCAACACACACACACACACACACACCTTATCTTAGTAAATACCAATAAAAATTCTCAGTTCAATGAAAGCAACCTGTCTTATGGCAATAGTTAGTTAGAAAAAAGAATGAGTAAATTATTTCAATTATAGATATGAAGTTATATATATTCTCCTTAAAGAATAAACTTACAGTGATCACAAGTCTTGATTCATGAAGAAAGACCAGGTACTGGTCTTCAAGGAGCTTACAGCCTATCCTCTGGATGTTACTTGCAGTTGACAAGTAACTTTTTTTATATACAGCATTTTAATTAGCATAAAGCATATTTCTTTCATATTATCTCTACTTCAAAATAAAATCAAACAAGTTAGACTTACTTGAGGCTGGGTTGGATGTGAAATATCTGATCATTGTTCGCTGTAGAGAAGGTATCCTCCATAAACAGAAAACAAGGACATTTGCAGCTATGATACCTACAAAATAAATATTTATAATTTAGGGAGGTTAAAAATAAAAGCAAATAAAGTGTGATCTAAAGTCCACCTGAATAAGATTCTCTACCACAATTATATAAGAATACTGTATACCTGAGGGTTAGAGAAAGAGCTAAGAAAAGCAAACATATCAATGCTTTTTAAGTATCAAAATTGGCTGTGCACGGTGGCTCAGCCTGTAATCCTAGCACTTTGGATGGCTGAGGCGAGAGGACTGTCTGAGCCCAGGGTTCGAGACCAGCCTGGGCAACTTGGTGAGAACTCATCTCTACAATACAACACAAAAATTAGCCAAGTGTAGTGGTGTGCGTCTGTAGTTCCAGTTACTTGGAAGGCTGAGGTGGATCGCCTAAGTCCAGCAGGTCGATGCTGGGGTGGCCACGTGCATGCCACAGCACTCCAGCCTGAGCGACTTAGTGAGACTCCAACTTAAAAAAAAAAAAAAAAAAAAGTATCAAAATTGACACAAATTGGTAAAGTCACAGAACTCCTGGAAAACTGCAAATGCTCTAGGAGCTAACTTCCTTCACCCAGATTCATATTGTACTTCTTCAGGCTAGTTTACTCTTCTCAGTAGTAATATCTGTAATTACTGTTTGATAATGGCCAAGCCAAAGGCAGAAGTAATATACAGAATTAGGTTCTTTGGCCAAGAGTAGAAAAGCTAACATCACTTCTTTTTCTTCAGGGAAAGGTATAATACTTAAACTTATTGCAAGCTTATGGAAACATCTATGGATCATCTATGTAGGTGAAGGTCAACATGTTTGAGAAAAATATGCATTTCGTAAGAATTAAGAAATAATTTGGAAGGATTTTGCAACTGCTTTTAAAGATTGTCTACATTTGGGACTTGGATGACATTTTTCTGAAAGTGTTGATGTGGCTAGTACTATTAATATACTGAATAGGCTTATTTGATAATAGAATTAACTATTTAGTCACATTTTAGGGAAGAAATTAAGTTATTCTTGAAAACTATAAAAAATACATTAAGTTTATGAAATGCCACCACTCCTGCACATAGCAGGCACTCATACTTGTTGAATTGATTAAAGGAATTTAAACATTTATATATTCCTCTCTTTAGGAAACGGGCAAGTAGAATTTTCAACTTCTTCAATGATAGTAAGAACTTATTCCACCAGCATTCTGGTAAGAGGATTTATTTTAGAAGATATTCTTTATACAGCCCCTGCCAGCTGCTATATCTTAGAGCTACCCTTGGCTTTCATATCTGCTCATTCTGCAAGGCTCTTGGCTATCTAGTCTGTCCATAGGAATGTCCTGGCATTTCTAGTCGGTTCAGTTTTTGTTCTCCCATTTGAGAGTTAGACAGAAAGGTAAGCTACCCTTTTCCATAGATTCTAAGACATTTTTCCCATTTTAATATCTGAAATTAGGATGCATCTTATAATGAGTGGTTTGTCACAGCCTAATTGGTAGCATTTTTTTCTTTCTCTATTGTACATTAAATGGACTTTCATTGCATTTTAATAAGTTGATTTCATCAGTTGTATCAGATGTCTCATTAATGAGGACTATGATAGCTGTTTTAACAGCTTTCTAAATAAATTATTAATACCTAGAATTCTTTCAAAGATGGTAAAAAGGACAGTGTTTATAAAAGGATGGGGGACAAAAGGATCATAAGCAAGGCAATTAAGAGCACTGTGTGGGTGTACATTCCAGTGAGGAGACTGAAACTCTGGAAAGGGAAGGCAGATAGAGGAAAGCCAAGTCTTCTCAAATGGAATAGAACCTCAAGAGAGCAGTGATTAGTGTTGCCTAGGGTTCTTTAGTTTCCTTTGGGAGACCTAAACATCTTTACTAGGTGCATCCCCTTCGGTCTAGGCTGTTGTACACAGTGATTAGATATCCCAGGGTAAAGACAAGCTGTGAATAGTATGGCCATGATCATCAAGATAAGAAGTCAGGGCCAGTGCAATGGCTCAAGCCTGTAATTCCAGCACTTTGGGAGGCCGAGGTGAGGGGACTGCCTGAGCTCATAGGTTTGAGAACAGCCTGGGCAGCTTGGCGAGATGTCATCTCTACAATAAATAAAAAAATAAGCTGGGCATGGTAGCATGCACCTGTAGTTTCAGCTATCTGGAAGGCTGAGGCAGAAGGATCGCCTGAGCCCAGCAGGTTGATGCTGGTATGGTATGGCTGTGAGCGTGCCACTGCACTCCAGCCTGAGTGATGGAGAGAGACTCCAACTCAAAAAAAAAAAAAAAAAAGAAGTCAGGGCTTTGATGTTTACTGCAGTTGTGGTTCAGTACAAAGAAAGCAAGATGGGGTCCCTGATTCTGCCTACTAGGCAAAAAAAAAAAAAAAAAAAAAAAAAGGCAACAACTATTTTGCCTACTGTCAGTTCCATAAGCTACTTCCTCAAACCAGTGACATACAGCACATACAAATTCTGGAAACTACAGGCACTACAGCATTGTAAAGAAGTAGGATGCATCTCTGGCTAAAGTGATTACAACAAGGGAAAAACGTGAAAGAAGAAAATGATAACCAAGGGCATCAAGGTTAGCAGTAGACAAAGAGTTAACACTGCCAGGTTTTTGTTTGTTTGAGTAGGAGTTTCACTCTGTCACCCAGGGTAGAGTGCAATGGCATGCTCATGGCCACCGTAGCCTTGACCTGCTGGGCTCAGGCAATCCTTCCGCTTCAGCCTTCCAAGTTGCTGGAACTACAGGCGGGCACTATCACGTCCGGCTTATTTTTTTTGTTATTGTAGAGATGAGGTCTCCACCAAGTTGCCCAGACTGGTCTCGAACCCCTGAGCTCAGGCAATCCTCTCACCTCAGCCTCCCAAAGTGCTGGGATTACAGGCTTGAGCCATCGTGCCTGGCCAGGTTTTTAACCAGATGTAAGAAGCCTTTATACAATGATGAGAGTATTGGTACTGGAACATACTGTAGCCAAAGTGCCTCACTTCATAGATCAGTGGTCAAACATCTTTGATTAGGCACCCCATCGGTAAGCAACTGAATAGACAGACCCAGTAAATGTATACTTAACAAATTATGTATGTGTCACTATAACTCACTATAAAACACACTAACAAACTAAAAAGAAATGAGAAAAGTAAAATGCAGGTATTTTCTTCCCTGCAAACCCTATTTTGAAGGCCAATTACAGATGAGAAAACTAAGGCTCTGAAAGGTACAAGAGAGCCAAATTCAGTGGCCATGCCAAAATTCCTAATCTAGTGTTCTTTCTACTACCTACTCAGACATGGGGGTTTATTTTGAACTTGGACACTCTTGGGCTCAACACTGGACAAGGGCCTTCCTAGCTGGTAAACAGCATAGAGTAGTCCACAGAAGCAGGTGAGCAGGAGAGATGTGTGGTAATCCTAGGTCTACTGAGGCAGCACAGCACACTGGCTAAAAGTATGGGTTAAAGAGTTCAGCAGAACTGACTCCATCCTACTTATGGTACAACCAGAGTAAGAGGCCTAACCTCTCAGTCTCAGTTTCTGTAAAATGAGAATAAATCTACCTAAAAGGGTTATGTGATGAAGAAATGAGAAAGCATGATTAAATGTAGCAGTCACACAGTGATGAACCAATAAATGGAAAATACAGTGAAAAGAGAATAGCCTTTTCATGCCTGAAACTAGGTATGCCACATAGTAGCTTTGTGGCCTGTAGCATTTTATCCCCTTCACTTCTGTTTCCTCATTTGTAAAGTGAGGATAATACCTCCCACCTCACAAATGCTGTAGTGAAACATAAGTAATACAGCACATGCACCAGATGACCAAAGAATAATGGTTTCCTCCCTATCATTCTCCTTTGAGAAATAGAGCAGCTTAAAGTCTCTGTAACTCCATCTAGGAGGGATGTTACCTGCTTCCTCCTGACTCAGTAACTTCTTGGACAAACTTGGCCTTACTGACATGGGAAGGCTGCTGCTGTCCCAAGCCTACCCTTACCAAGTGTTATATACTGCATTATGTCAGTGAAAATAACAAAGAAAGGATCTCTGAAAATTACCTCCTTCATAAAAGCAATGAAAGAACTGGCAAAAATTGTCAAAAATCAACTTTTTAGAACTCCAAAAACTAGTCAAAGGCCTACAGCAAACCAAGGAACGTTTATTTAAGAAAAACAGCTTCATCTCAGAACAGCTAGCTTGGTAGAATTTTAATTTGCCCTAATCCAATTCTCTGCTCTCCAATTACAAGCTAGTCTTGAAAATAATCTACCAGGCGTGGTAACTCATGCCTATAATCCCAGCACCTTGGGAGGCAGAGGCGAGAGGACTGCCTGAGCCTAGGGGTACAAGACCAGCCTGGGCAACTTGGTGTGACCTCATCAACACAATTAAAAAAAAAAATTAGTCAGGCATGGTGGTACGTGTCTGTAGTTCCAGCTACTTGGAAGGCTGAGGTGGAAGGATCACCTGAGTCCAGCAGGTCGAGGCTGTGGTGGCTGTAAATGTGTCACTGCACTCCAGCCTGGGTGACAGAATGAGACTTGGACTCAAAAAAAAAAAAGAAAGAAAGAAAAGAATAACCCACATTCCCAGCGCAGCCTGACAACCACCAGAGGTAGCTGGTAGAATGGAGCCAGAGCTCTTTCAAAGCCTCATTCCCAAAATTGTCATTTGACCTGGCTATTGGTTCCCTGGAAGACCACACTTGCAAGGCTATCTGTATTTTACCTGACTGAGAGTCTCCAAGTGCACAACTCCTTTTCCAAAGGGGCATTTGTCAAAAACAATTACAGATCAGTGTTTCAAACCTGAGCCTGCCTAATGGTGGATAACACTTGGGGCAAATAAAAGACTAACCAAAAATCATAGAGGAAAATCAGGGGAGTAAGATTTCCATAGGGGCTTTGAAACCCTCCAGCACATTCCTGGAATCTAGAAGGCCACATGCATTACAAGAAAAAAACAGACTTTAAGCCAAAATTTGTTACCAGAGAAAAAGAAGTCTATTATATAATGATTAAAAGGCTTAACTGGCAGGATGCAGTGGTTCACACCTGTAATCTCGGCACTTTGGGAGGTCAAGGCAGGCAAATTGCTTGAGCCCAGGAGTTCAAGACCAGTCTGGGTAACCCAGCAAAATTTTGTCTCTACGAAACTTAGCTGTGTGTGGTGGCACACACCTGTAGTCTCAGCTACTCAGGATACTGAGGTAGAAGGATTGCATGAGCCCAGGAGGTCAAGGCTGCCATGAACCATGATCATCGTGATCATGCCAGGGCACTCCAGCCTGGGTGTCAGAGTGAGACCCCAACTAAAAAAAAAGTCAATTCATCAAGAAGATATAACAGTTAGAAACACACATACATCTAACAACAGAATCTCAAAAATGGACAGAACTGAAAGGAGAAATAAACAACTCAACATCAATAGCTAGAGACCCCCAATACCCTGTCTGTGATAATGGAGAGAATAATTAAATAATCAGCAAGAAGGTAGAAGACTTGAACAACACTATAAAACAACGAGACCTAATAGACATCTATGCAACATGCCACCGAACAAAATACACTTTCTTCTCAAGTGCACATGGAACATATTCGAGAATATGTTCAGCCACAAAACAAGTCTCAATAAATTTAAAAACACTGAAATTATACAAAGTAGTCTTCTTTGATGGAACAAAATTACACTTCAGTAACTTAAATAAATTTGAAAAATTCACACAGAAATTAAAACACTCCTAAAGAACCAATGGGTCAAAGAGAAAATTGCAAGGGAAGTTAGGAAACTTTGAGATTAATGAAAACAAAAATACAATACACCAAAACTTACAGGATATAGCAAAAGCAGTGGTGTTAATGCCTACATTAAAAAAAGAGAAAGATCTCAAATCAATAACCTAACTTTTCACCTGTAAAAAGAGCAAACTAAACCCAAAGCAAGCAAAAATAAAATAATGAGGAGCAAAGGTCTCAGTTATGAGACCTGCTAAAAAAATTAATACAGGAAAAATAAAAAATACCAAATCACTAAAATCAGAAATGAAAGCAGAATGTTACTACTGACCTTACAGAAATAAGAATTACAGAATATGATGAAAAATTATGTACCACAAATAAGAACAACTTAGATGAAATTTTTAACTTCCTAGAAAGACAAAGACTACTGAAATTGACTCAAGAGGAAATAAAAAATCTAAATAGTCCAAGAATAAGCAAAGAGATTGAACTGGCAAACAAAAAACATGCTACTAAGAAAAGCCCAGAACCAGATGGTTTCACTGGTGTTTTGTAAATGATGATATCCATAAGCAAAAGAATGAGTGTGGACCTCTACCTCACACCAAATACAAATATGAACTCAAATGTTTCAAAGGCCTAAATGTAAGAGCTAAAACTGTAAAGCTCTCAGAAGAAAACACACAGGCATAAATCTTTGTGACCTTGACTTAGGACACAGATTCCTTGATATGACACTTAAAACACAAGCAATAAAAGAAAAGTAGATAAAATGGACTTCAGCAAAATTAAAATGTTTGTGCTTCAAAACCACTATTAAGAAAGTGGTAAGACAACTCATAGAATGAGAAAAATATTTGTAAACCATATATCTAGTAAGAATCTAGTATACAGAATATGTAAAGAACTTTTACAACTCAGCAAAAAGACAACTCTGTTTAAAAATGGGCAAAGGGCTAGGTGCGGTGGCTCACACCTATAATCCTAGCACTTTGGGAGACTGAGGTAAGAGCACTGACTGAGCCTGCGGGTTTGAGACCAGCCTGGGCAGCTTGACGAGACCTCATCTCTACAATAAATCAAAAAATTAGCCAGGCATGGTGATACATGCCTGTAGTTCCAGCTACTTGGAAGGCTGAGGCGGAAGGATTGCTTGAGCCCAGCAGGTCAAGGCTGCAGTGGCCATGAGCGTGCCACTGTACTCCAGCCTGGGCAACAGAGTGAGAATTCAACTCAAAAATAAAAATAAAAAATAAAATAAAAATGGGCAAAGGATTCGGAGAACAGTATTTCTTCAAACAATAATAAATGGACAATAAGCACATGAAAAGTCCATTAGTCATCAGGGAAAAGCAAATGAAAACCACAATTGGGCCAGGCATGGTGGCTCACATCTGTAATTCCAGCACTTTGGGAGGCCCAGGCAGGAGGACTACTTAAGGTCAGGTGTTTGAGACCAGCCTGCGCAACATAACAAGACCTCATTTCTACAGAATAATTTAAAAATTAGCCAGGCATGGTGGTGCACGTCTGTAGTCTAGCTATTCAGGAGGTTGAGGTGGGAGATCACTTGAGCCCAGTAGTTTGAAACTGCAATGAGATACCACCTCACACCAAAAAGACAACAGAATGGGAGAAAATATTTGTAAGTCATATAACTGATAAGAGATTAATATCCAAAATATATTAAAAGTCCAACAACAATCAACCCAATTTAAAAACAGGCAAAAGAGCTGGGCTCGGTGGCTCAGCCTGTAATCCCGCGCCTTGGGAGGCTGAGGTGAGTGGATTGCCTGAGCCTGTGGGTTCGAGACTTGCCTGGGCAACTTGGCGAGACCTCATCTCTACAATAATCAAAAATTAGCCGGGCGTGGTGGTGCACGCCTGTAGTTCCAGCTACTTGGAAGGCTGAGGCGGAAGGATCGCCGGAGCCCAGCAGGTCGAGGCTGCGGTGGCCAGGAGCATCCACTGCACTCCAATCTGGGCGACAGAGTGAGACTCCAACTCAAAAAAAAAATAAAAATAAAAAATAAATAAAAACAGGCAAAAGAACGGAATAGACAGTTCCCAAAGATAAACAAATAACCAAGAAGCACATAAAAGATGCTGAGCATTACCAGTCATTAGGAAAATGCAAATCAAAACCATACCCATTAGGATAGCTATTACCAATTTTTTTTAAAGGAAAATAAGTATTGGTAAAGATGTGGAGATATTGGAATCCTTGTACATTACAGCATTATTCATAATAGCTAAGAGGTAGAGATAACCCAGATGTCCATCAATGGATGGATAAACAAAATGTTGCAAGAGGATTGCCTGAGCTCAGGGGTTTGAGACCTGTCTGGGCAAAAAAACAAAAACAAACCCAAAATGTAGTATATACATACAATGGAATATTATTCAGCTTTAAAAAGGAAGGAAATTCTCATATATGCTACAATATGAGTGAACTATGAAAACATGCTAAGCAAAAGAAGCCAGACACAACAAAACAAATATTTTATTATTCCATTTATATGAGATATCTAGAATTGGCAAAATCAGAGAATAGAATGGTGGTTACTCTGAAGGGAGTAGGAAATGGGGAACTACTGTTTAACAGGTACAGAGTTTCTTTTTGGGATTATGAAAAGTTTTGAACACGGATAGTGGTACTGATTGTACAACACTGAACATATTTTAATGCTAGTGAATTGTACCCTAAAAAATGTCTATAATGGTACATTTTATGTTACATGTTTTTTCCACAATAAAAAAAATACAGGCCAGGCAAGGTGGCTCACACCTGTAATCCCAGCACCTTGGAGGGTGGGGGAAATTTGGCAAGGTCTTGTCTCTACAATAAATCAAACACTTAGCTGGGTGTGGTGGTGCGCACCTGTGGTTCCAGTTACTTGGAAGGCTGAGACAGAAGGATTGCCTGAGTCCAGCAGGTAGAGGCTGCAGTGGTCGTGAAGGTGCCACTGCATTCCAGCTTGCGTGACAGTGAGACTCTGACTCAAAAAAAAATTACATTGTAGTTGCTGATACATTAGGTGGAAAAAAGATACACAATAACAAATGGAAGCCTCATATACTGCTTGAGGGAACATAAAATGGTGTAGCCATTTTGGAAAACAATTAGGCAGTTCTTCAAAAAGAATACAAAGGGAAAACTGGATGTCAACATGCAATAGAGTGCAGCTGCATCTTTATTTTATACCAAAATTAACTCAAAATGGATTAAAGACCTAAATGTCAGACTCCCAAACTATAAAACTCCCAGAAGAAAACAGAGGAAAAGCTTCATGACAATGATTTGGCAATGATTTCTTGAATATGACACCAAAAGCACAAGCAACAAAAGAAAAGATAGACAGATGAGATATCAAATTAAAAAACTTTGTGCATCAAAGGAGACAATCAAAAGGGTAAAAGGCAAAAATGAATCACAGAATGGAAATAAATATTTGCAAATAACATATCTGATAAGACAATAACATTCAGAAAATATGAAGAACATCTACAACTCAACAACAAAAAAATCAAATCACCTGAGGACTTTAGAATAGACACTTTTCCAAAGATGAGAAACAAATGACCAACAAGCACAGAAAAAGATGCTCAACATCAACTAATCATCAGAGAAATCCTAGTCAAAACCACAATGAAATATTATCTCACAACTGTCAGGATGGATAGTGTCAAAAAGAAAAAAAAAACCCAGAGAAAAACAAATGTTGGCAAGGATGTGGAGAAACTGCAACACCTGTGCACTATTGGTGGGACTGTAAAATGATGCAGCCATTATGGAAAATGGTATAAATTCCTCAAAACATTAAAAATACAACTACCATATGATCCAGCAATCCCATATCCAAAAGAATTGAATGCGTGGTCTCAAAGAGATATTTGCACGCCCATGCTCACAGCAGCATTACTCATAACAGTCAAGAGCTGGAAGCAACCCAAATTTCCATCAACAGATAACTAGATAAACAAAATGTGATACTCAAAAAGGAATATTATTCAGCCTTAAAAAGGAAGGCAATCCTGTCATGTTCTACAACATGGATGAACCCTGAGGACATCATGCGGAGTGAGATAAGCCAGTCTAAAAAACCCAAATATTTTATGATTCCACTTATATGAGGTATCCAAAGTAGTCAAATTCACAGAAACAGAAAGGAGAATACGGGTTATCAAGGGCTAGGGAGGAGGAGAAAAGGGAGAGTTATTACTTAAAGGGTAGCGTTTCAGATTTGCAAGATAAAAAAATCCTGGAGATGTTTCACAAAAATGTGAATATACTGAACTGCACACTTACAAATGGTTAAGACAGTATATTTCAAGTTAGGGTTTTTGGTGTTTTTTTTGTTTTTTTTGTTTTTTTACTACAATTAAGAAAAAAAGTTAAACATAAAGTTACCATATGACCCAGCAATTCCACCCCTAAGCATATGAAAACACGTGTCCACATAAAAACATGCATATGGCCGGGCTCGGTGGCTCAGCCTGTAATCCCGTGCCTTGGGAGGCTAAGGTGAGTGGAGTGCCTGAGCCTGTGGGTTCGAGACCTGCCTGGGCAACTTGGCGAGACCTCATCTCTACAATAAATAAAAAATTAGCCGGGTGTGGTAGCGTGTGCCTGTAGTTCCAGCTACTTGGAAGGCTGAGGTGGAAGGATCGCCGGAGCCCAGCAGGTCGAGGCTGTGGTGACTGGGAGTGGCCACTGCACTCCAGTCTGGGTGACAGAGTGAGACTCCAACTCAAAAAAAAAAAAAAAAAAGAAGTCCTAGCTAAAGCAATTAGACAAGAGAAGGAAATCGGAGTATCCAAATAGGAAAAGGGAAATTTAAGTTATCCTCTTTGCTAATGAGATGGACCTATGCTTCTAAAACCCAAGAGAATCTGTCAAAAACCTCCTTGCACTGATAAAGGACTTTGGCAAGTCTAAGGGTACAGAATAAACATTCAAAAGATAGTTGCATTCTTATACACCAACAACAATCGGGCAGAGAATCAAATAAAAAGTACAATCCCATTCACAATAGCCACAAAATAATGAAATACCTAAGCATCCTCTTAAGCAGAGAAGTGAAAGACCTTTACAACAAAAATAATAATAAAGAAAAGGCCAGGCTCGGTGGCTCAGCGTGTAATCCTGCGCCTTGGGAGGCTGAGGTGAGTGGATTGCCTGAGCCTGCAGGTTCAAGATCCGCCTGGGCAACTTGGTGAGACCTCATCTCTACAATAAATCAAAAAATTAGCTGGGTGTGATAGCACACGCTTGTAGTTCCAGCTACTTGGAAGGCTGAGGCGGAAGGATCGCCCGGAGCCCAGCAGGTCGAGGCTGCGGTGGCCGGGAGCGGCCACTGCACTCCAGTCTGGGGCGACAGAGTGAGACTCCAACTCAAAAAAACAAAAACAAAAACAAAACAACAACAACAACAAAAACACGCATATGAAAGTTCATAGCAGCATTACTCATAGTAGCTGAGAAATTGAAGCAATTCTAATGTGCACCAATTGATAAATGGATAAACAAAGTATGATATATCCATACAAGGGAATATTTGACCATAAAAAAATCCAAGTACAGATACACACTACAGCATGAATGAAACTTAAGAACATTATAAGTGAAGGAAATAGACACAAAAGGCTACATATTATGTGATTCCATTTATATTAAATGTCCAGATTAGGCAAATCCATAGAGGAAAAAAATAGATTCGTGGTTGCTTAAGGTTGAGGGGGAAAGGGGTTAGGAAAACGACTGCTCACGAGAATGGGGTTTCTTTTTGAGATAATGAAAATATTCTGGGATTAGATGATGATAGTAGTACAAGCTTGTAGATAAAGTAAAAACCACTGAATTGGTATGCTTTTAAATAGTGGATTTTACATTTAAAAAAATAAGAGGGATGCACTGATGTGGGAAGCACTATTTGGTTCAGTGGCCTCAGTGTATTTTCTTCCTTAGCCCAAGAAAGGCAGGACAACTTCCTTTCTCTCTTTTCCTAAAAAGAGATTTACTATCCCATTTGGAGTCCAATAATTACTCACAGGAACCCATATCTGGAGTGGGCCAATTCACCTTTCCATAGTTACTCTATCTGAAGGACCCATCCTGACCTGGTCAGTCAGGATGTACTGACAAGTTGGAACATCCACAGCAGCCAAAGAACTAGGCTCAAGCAGACCCTACCTCAGGTTGCTGGGAACTAGGTAGATGCAGGAGTCAACCTCTTGGCCTCACACAGTGGCTACAATTTCTTTTCCTAGGCAGTATCTACCAGACTAATTAAGGACCAGGTCCACAGCTGCCTGGAATCAAGAAGAAACCCAGAGACTGTCCATCTTCCATCTCTCCACTGGGATAGAGACAGTAAGTTCCAAACTAATATGGGTAAACAAAATGAGGCAAATTCAAAATAAGGAAAGCAAAGTCCCTTACAGTAATTGCTAACCACAAAAAAAATGGGTTATTTCTCTGCACTCTCCCTACAGGTGAGAATATCTAACTCAGTCTGACCTATTTACACTCTATACGTTGTTGGAAGACACTTAAATTGGTATACAACTTCTTTTAAGACAACTTAATAATACACAGAATTTTAAATGTATACATCTTCAACCCAGCAATTAGTAACTTATCCTAAGAATGTATTTGCTGAAGGTGCAAAGATCTGCATATAAGATAATTCACTGCAGTATTATTTGTAGAAGCCAAAGACTAAAAACAATCTAAATGTCTGTTAATAAAAGACTTGTGGCCGGGCTCAGTGGCTCAGCCTGTAATCCCAGCACTTTGAGAGGCCAAGGTGAACGGATTGCCTAAGCCCACAGGTTTGAGACCAGCCCAGGCAACTTGGCGAGACCTCTTCTCTACAACATATCAAAAATTAGCTGGGCATGGTAGCACACGACTGTAGTTCCAGCTACTTAGAAGGTTGAGGAGGAAGGATCGCCAGAGTCTAGCAGGTCGACACTGGGGTGGCCATGAGCATACCACTACACTCCAGCCTGGGCGACAGACTGAGACTCTAACTCAAAAATAAATAAATAAAAAATAAAAGACTTGTTAAATAATATTTATTTGCATGGGGTACTATAATGCCATTAAAAAAGAGTAAGCCTGGGGTGATGGTAATTTCCATTTCCTGATTTGGGTGCTGGATGTGCTCAGCTTGTGAGTATTAGCTGAGTTGTACATTTGATATATGCACGTTCCTCTATGTATACTATACTTCAACAAAATATTTTTAAAATAGACCTATTTGTATTGATATGGAATGATCTTTAAAATATTAAGTGGAAAAAGAAAACCAAGGTACAAAAGAGTATGTACTGCAAGCTACCATTTTTGTTTTAAACCAACAGAGAGATATAAATACAAAGACCTATATCAAAATAGATGATTTGGAAGAACACACAAGCAACTAAATGCAATAATTATGAGAAAGAAAACTGCAGAACTGGAGGTTCAGGGTGCAAGAGAGACTTATTTTTCGCTCTGTATTCTTTACCCCTATTTTAATGTTACCATGCACATTTTACAATTACAAAATCTACCCTAGGTAGTCAAAAAGGGTTCCCTTTTTTCCCTGTGTGCCAGCCTGCTATCTTGGAACAATTTGCTGCAATTTGGGCTATAAATTAGCAACCAGATACTTGGGATGAGGGCAGACAGAAAGATAATTTGTGGTGGTTTACAATAGCAAAAGCACACAATAAACAGAATATAAACTGAACCATAAAGTGGGTTTGATTCCCATCTCCATCCCTTTTTAGGCTGTATGATCTCAGTTATTTAACTTCTCTTTGTCCCACCTGAAAAACAAGGATACCACTAACAAGGTTCTTAAGATGAGTAATAACAATACAAGGGGGGGGCCGCAAAACACTGGAATTATTATTTGGAGGGCAGGCCCCTCGTACAGGCTTCCCTCACTAGTTAAGTGATCTAGAAACCCATCAGCATCAGTGTACTAGCCAGCATTGTGAGAGGTTGCGTTTGGCTTCAGTGAAGTTTTTTTGTAGATTCTTTCAGCATTTGCCCATTTCATGATGGGTGATTTATGAGCCCACACCATGCTGAATGTTCAGCAATTTTTGACCAAAAACGATATGACCCCATGCTCCACCTGCCCTATTCTCCTGATTTCACCCTGAACGACTTTTTTTGTGTGTCCCCAGATGAAAAAAGTCCCCAAAGGGAAATGTTTTGCTGATGTGGAAGAGGTGAAACAAAAAAATGGCAGAAGCACTAAAGGTATCAAAATATACGAGTTCAGAAACTGTTTTAAGCAGTGGAAAAAGCGTCTCAACAGGTGAACTGCATCAAAGGGTACTTTTAAAGTGACTGAAGTTTAAACGTACGAATATACAATTTTTTATAAATAAATTCTGAGTTTTTTCTGTGTGTTCCCCTCATAATATAAACGCATGTAAAGCACATAGCAGAATACCTGTAGTCTAGTTGGCAGTCAAGCATTAATTTTTATTCCTTCCCCAGAAATAATTTGTCTACAGATAAAGACGAGGCTGGACGCACTGGCTCATGCTTGCTTTAGGAGGCCAAGGAAGGAGGATCACTTAAGACCAGGAGTTCGACGCCAGCCTGGGCAACATAGTGAGACTCTGTCTCTATAAAAAAAATTTAAAAATTAGCCTGACATGGTGGCACACACCTGTAGTCCCAGCTACTCAGGAGGTAGAGGCAGGAAGATTGTTTGAGCCCAGGAGTTTGAGGCTGAAGTGTGATATATGATTGCACTACACTCCAGCCAGAGTGGCAGAGCGAAACCTGTTTCTCAAAACAAAACAAAAAAAACAAAAAAAAAAAAAAAGGAAAAAAGGAACAAGGTAAAGATAAGCTACAAGAGCAAGGAAAACATTGCCTTACCAGCAACGTAAGAAATAGGGAAGACCTTAGTCTGGAAGGACAGCTCAAAACCTTTGACATAACAGGAGAGAGAAAAGAGAAACTAAAAAAATATTATTCTGACGACAACAGAATAGCAGATAAAAAAACTGGAGTTAACAAAAGATAAGGACTAGTAGAGGAACTGGGTCCAGTTTTCTTGAGATCTCGCTCCCCATCCTTCTCTCTATCCTCTCTTTGATCAGAAATGGTAATTTGGCTGGTTTTTCCCTCTTGGTTTTACTTGAATTTCAATATAGTAAAGTCAGCATTCTGTTGAACTAACAGGAAAACCTGACAAGTGCCTCCAAGACATCCCAAAAACTAGAAAGTTAGGAAAAATATTCTTTCGAGAGGTTGCCTGAAGACCTCCAGGAGAGGCTTAAAATCCTGACAGATCAAGGCAACAGAACAGAAAAGTATCTGAAACATGATAGCACCAGGGGCATGGTGGCTCACATCTGTAATCCCAGCACTTTGGGAAGTGGAGACGAGGATTGACTGAGTCCAGAGGTTTGAGACAAGCCTGGGCAACTTGGTGAGACCTTGCCTCTACAATAAAAAAAAAAAAATTAGCCTGGTATGGTGGCGTACGCCTATAGTTTCAGCTTCTTGGAAGGCTAAGGCGAAAAGATCACCTGAGCCCAGCAGGTCAAGGCTGTGGTGGTCATGAGTGTACCAATGCACTCCAGCCTGGGTGACGGAGTGACACTCTGACTCAAAAGAATTTTAAAAAAAAGAATGCCACCTTATGCTCCCGCCCTTATTCCACAAATACCAAGTGAGCTTATATAAATGATTTCTCTTTTCAGAGTAATCTGAAGCGTGGGGAGGTTTCTGTGTAACAATTAAGACCCCCCCCCAAACCAAACAAAAAAGGATTAAAACCAGTTCTCTAACACACCTTTAAAAAGGGATTCCCTAAACTTGGCATGGTAGCGCTTGCCAGTAGTGCAGCTACTTGGAAGGCTGAGGCAGAAGGATTGCCTAAGCCCAGCAGGTCGAGGCTGCGGTGACCGTGAGCATGCCACTGCCCTCCAGCCTGGGCAACAGAGTGAGACTCCAACTCAAATTAATTAATGAATTAATTAATTGGGATTCCCTCCCCCAAAAATAAAATAAATAAATAAAAAGGGATTCCCAGGGACAGGTTGAGCTACTAGAACAGTCAAAAATTAGGGACTCCAAATTTGGCATGAGGTATTAGAAATGGAGGTTTTTCGCTTCACCACTGGACTCCATTTTAACATTAAAATAAATTAAGGGGGCCAGGTGTGGTGGCTCAAGCCTGTAAACCCAGCACTTTGGAAGGCTAAGGCGAGAAGATTGCTTGAATCCAGGGGTTTGAGATCAGTCAGGGCAACTTGGTGAGATCTTGCCTCTACAATAAACTTAAAAAATTATCTAGGTGTGGTGGTGCATGCCTGTAGTTCCAGCTGCTTGAAAGGCTGAGGCAGAAGGATCGCCTGAGCCCAGCAGGTCGAGGCTGCAGTGGCCGTGAGCGTGCCACTGCCCTCCAGCCTGGGCAACAGAGTGAGACTACAAGTCAAAAACAAATAAGAGTAAAAAAATAAATTAAGGGTATCCTTTATTATCTGAACTGTTCTTATGGACATGATATGGATATTCACATGAGATATAAATTTGAGATACCCCCTTACCATCTCAAACTCAGGAACCACACATATTTAGATAACACTTTACTGTCTTGTTTGAACTTGTTAGATCCCAAATCTTGCCATCCAAACTCAGGAGCCCAGGAGATTCAATAGCAAGAAATACTCATGTGACATGTTGGGTATAATAGTGAGAAACCTTTAACCTACTAGAACTTTCATGCTGTCATTGTCTAGGTATGAATACTACAAAGCAGAGAAGCACATTGGTCTCACAAAGCTTTGAAGTTCTCTAGATCAGAACTTGTCAAGTCCTTCCAAAATACAAAATGAAGAAGACAAAAAACCCAACACTCAGAACATCTATAACCAAAGAAAGTAAGTGGGACAGAGTGAACCTGTCACCCTGTAGCTCTATCATCAATTAAAACCAGGAGCTAAGCCGACCTCACTTAGGATCGGTCTGTGATCAGGAGAACCAAGCAAGACAAACTGCACTAACTGGCACCTCTGAAAAAAGACAAGACATAACCAAAGTTCCAGTTTATCCTTGAGAATCTCAGAGAATACTTATTACTGTATTAAGCATCACTTACAGATGTTGTAAAGCTAGAATCACTGCTATCAGAACAACTATTTCCTACAAAAGAAGTCTGAGGTACCACAAAACAGTTCAAAGAGCATTTCCTCAGCTTTTTAACGTCACCTGGATAGCTTAAAAATAAAGATTTGAGGCTAGGCACAGTGCTCATGCCTGTAATCCCAGCACTTTGGGAGGTCAAGGTAGTAGGATCACTTGAGCCCAGGCGTTCGAAACAAGCCTAGGCCACATAGTGAAACCATATCTCTACAAAAAAAAATACAAAATTTAGCCAGGCATGATGGCATATGCCTGTAGTCCCAGCTATTTAGGAGGCTAAGACAGAAAGGTCACTTGAGTCCAGGAGGTCGAGGTTGCAGTGAGTCAGGATCATGCCATTGTACTCTAACCTGGGCAAGAGTGAGACCTTGTCACAAAAAAAAAAAAAAAAAAGAGAGAGAGAGAGAGACCTTTAGCATGACCCTATGACCATTTACATTTATGTTGTTTAAAGCACTTTACACTCAAGTTGCTAGATAGAGCACAAGTATCTTTCATGCCCTTCATGTCAAATGACTTGATTAAAAAAAGAAAAATGCTAGGGGAAATAATTCTGAAGCTCCAAATACTGGCTTCTTTGAATAAACTATTTACTGGCATGAGAAAAAGTTTCAAATTCTGGATCCCAGGCTTCTTCATATGTTAAATGGCATAAAGTCTTTACCACCTTCAAAGAATATGAGGTATCAATATGCTTTGAAATTAGTGAAGAAAATCAAAATCTTGTTACCCTAAAGAAATGTTAATTTTGGTTACTTTCAAAAAAGCAAACAAAACACATTAATCTCAGTGAAAACAGATGTGCTATTAAAAAACTCTCTTTGAAATAATCACAGACTAATCAATTCTACAGACTTAGGTATTGCAAAATACTTTAAAAAACCTCAATCCCTTGGTTCAAGATCCCATTCATTCATTTAACAGATTTTAACTGAGTGCCTTTACTATGTGCATGATATGTGCTAGGTGATATAACAAAATTTTAAAATCTCCTGATTTTCCTCAGATGCTTACACTGCTCTAAGGATGCTACACAGACAATTATATAAGGCAGGCTGTATATGAAAACTGCAATGAGTTCAGAAAAAAGAAAGCACTTCCTAAAGGAAGCAATGTCTGAACCATAACCTGAAGACTTGATAAGGCTCAAAAAAAAACCAGAAAAATTAAGTTTTTCAGAAGAATCAGTTTGAATGCAGAAAGATAAGCACCCTTATCCCAAATACTGAAATTAAGAGTATCAACCGATAAGTCTAATTATACTTGAGAAAAAGCAATATTTTACAATTCTCTGGTAATAATTTTTTCTTACCTACTCAATTACTAAAGAACTCACAAATTCATTTTCCCAAGTTTCTCAAATAACTAAGCCCATAAAATATTGCACAAGTGTTACCTTTAAGAGCCAGTTCTGTCTTCCCATAAAAATTCACACACAAAAAAATTATCATGGTAACATGCATGGCACACTTACATCTAAAGAGGGTTTTATCAATAGTGTGGAGGAGAAGAGAGAATGATACAGATTTGGGTTTTGAAACTCAGCTCCACTACTTACTAGCAATTTGACCTTCAAAAAGTTTCTTCTCTGAAAGTCAGTTTTCTTATTTGAAAGTCAGTTTTCTTATTTGAAAAAAGGGAAACAACTACTCTGTAAGCAACTCTGTGAGGTAGGGAGAGAATGTGTATTAAAGTACCCTGTATATACAAAGTACTTAATGTTTCTTTAGTTTCTTTAATAAGGGATGTAATAATCATTACATAAGGTACTTCACAAGCTGGGATTCTACAAGTGATCATCTGATTATTATCACACTAGATCAAAATTAGAAAATAAGTGACCCAGAGCATCAGGTAAACCTTTATGCCTAACGATTTTATACACTATTATATTAACCTATAGGTTCAGAGAGACTGTCTACATCTTCTAAACCAGTGATGAGCATGGTACAAAAAAGTTATTGCTTGTGACATACTGTACCTTTTAGTTTGATTTCTCTTCCCTTGAATGGCTAAAACGTGTAAGCTAACACAAACCTGTCACAGTCCGCTGGCCATCACTTAGGTTATTCCACCACTTGTTAATCTAAAACAGAAGGAAAATTGCATTATCACCGTATATGGAAAGTTTCAAGCTAGAAAAATGCAAATCCAGAAAGAAAATGCCTTGCACC
This sequence comes from Tarsius wallacei, assembly GCA_963574415.1. Classification (NCBI taxonomy): domain Eukaryota; kingdom Metazoa; phylum Chordata; class Mammalia; order Primates; family Tarsiidae; genus Tarsius; species Tarsius wallacei. The sequence goes on from CAUYQG010135839.1 coordinate 19,882, forward strand.
TCAGCCTCCCAAGTAGCTGGGACTACAGGCACATGCCACCATGCCAGGCTAGTTTTTGGATTTTTGTAGAGTTGAGGTCTCACTATGTTGCTTAGACTGGTCTCGAACTTTTGGGTTAAAGTAATCCTCTTGCCTTGACCTCCCAAAATGCTGGGTTTACAGGCGTGAGTCACTGTGCCCAGCCTCTAGCATTTGTTTAATCATTTTATAAACAAATCCACCTTTGGATAAAGATTACATATGTTTGCGTCATTTTTCACCATTCTCAAGAACTATTTGCATACATTTGGGTATCAACACTTAATAGTGCAGAGATGTGCTGGAAACCTGTAGCTTTCTAAGGGATCCATGTTAATGGAATAGGCCAGTGTTATTATCTTCTCAAACAATATTGTACTAAATAAAAATCTATTGCTAGTTATTGTCATTTTCACCCGCAAATATTATCCACTGTTCTTCTGGCATAAAGCCTCTCTAAAACAGATAGGGCTCATGCTTCTTGAATTTGTCTATGGGAAGACAAGGAGCAACGAATACTTTTCCCTGCTCAGAGGAACCTCAAACTATCATTAGCAAAAAGAAAACACAAGGTTTCCTTCACAGGCTCTCACTGGACAAGATCACACTGTTCCTGGGAAGGGGAAAAGAGGATATCAACCCACTCTCCAGAGCAATGTGTCATAAAAAAAAAAATGCTTGAAAACCAAATGGACCTGGGACCACATATTAACTAAGGCCTCAGTGCTAAGTATAGGGAAGTTAAATAAAACATTTATATGTTATCTAAAAGGAAACATTTTTAAAAATCAGTTAAGAAGAAAGAAGCCCATCAACTTGCATATAAAGTAAATGAAAAGCTCTGTACCTGTACTATTTTTTTGTATCCCAAACCCTGAGCACTGTTAGAAACACTCAACAGTAGGTATTTACCAGTTATGTAAATATCATGTCACTGAGAAGCTTTTAAAAAATCCACTTGGTAGCACCACTGCTAAGGCATGCATATTTTTTAAAACTCCCTGTAGTCCTAATATGAACTCTAAAGTAATCCAGCAAGGTGACACAAGTAAAACAGTGAACCTTAAGCTTTATAGTAGAGCTGAGATACATCCTTTACAAAGAAACATTAATTTGTGCAATTATCTATGGTAATTCTTTTTTTTTTTTTCAGTTGGAGTCTCACTCTGTCGCCCAGACTGGAGTGCAGTGGCACGCTCCCAGCCACCGCAGCCTTGATCTGCTGGGTTCCGGCAATCCTTCCGCCTCAGCCTTCCAAGTAGCTGGAACTACAGGCACGCGCTACCACACCCGGCTAATTTTTTGATTTATTGTAGAGATGAGGTCTCATCAAGTTGCCCAGGTGGGTCTCGAACCCGCGGGCTCAGGCAATCCACTCACCTCAGCCTCCCAAGGCACGGGATTACAGGCTGAGCCACCAAGCCCGGCTTGTGGTAATTCTTGATGCACATAGGTAGAGGGACAAAATTATGTCAAACACAATATCATTAGATATGCAAAACACTAACTAATACTTACTGTGATGAAAGGACTGTAAAGAAGAATACTAAGTGCACTGACTTGACATCTACTAATCTAATATTGCTGTTAACTAAAAGCACTTATAATAAATAACCAGGCTTCAAAAATTAGGGTATCAGTAACGTAACTATAATAAACTACAAAATAACTAACAAAAAATAATTTGAATGCTCCCGGCATAAAGATAAATGTTTAAAGTGATGAATATTCTAATTACTCTGATTTTATTATTACATGTTACACGATACATTGCTATGAATGTACCAAAATATCTCATGTACACTGAAAATATAAATATCTATTACACATCAATTTTTAAAAATTGTGACTGGGTGCAGTGGCTCATGCCAGCAATTTGGGAGGGTGAGACAGAAAGAGTGCTTGAGTCCAGGAGTTTGAGACCAGCCTAGGTAACATAGCAAGACCTCCTCTCTATAAAAAATAAAGTTAGTTGAGCATGGTGGCATGTACCTGTAAGTCCCAGGTACTGAGGAGGCTGAGGTTGAAAAGCCTAGGAGGTCAACAGTGTGGTGAGTTCTAATTGTGCCACTGTACTCCAGCCTGGGGGACAGAGTAAGACTCTGACTCAGAAAACAAACAAACAAAAACAACAACAAAACGGTGACTAACTAAAACAAAGAAAGCAATGTTTCAATGCTTATCTTTACCTCCTTTCTGATGTCTCCTTCTTTTTGAGGTCTTATGCTATCCAACCAATCAGCTTTTATACCATCAAAATAACTCTGGACCCTGGATTTCAGTGATTCATATTGCCAAATAGCAGCTGATCCAAATGCACAGCCTGTAAACTATATAAAATTAGATATATTACAAAATAAATTTAAATGGAAATATATCTATATATATTTCCAAGGACAATACTTTATTTTCACTGCTTTTAAAAAATTAACAGAAGAAACACCTGCGCCACAGTGAAACCTAACAGATGAAAGCACATTTTATTTTTTCCCATTTTATTAACTTTACTACCCTGGGGCCAACTACAAATCCTCAAATAAAATTCAAAACACCAGCTTAGTATCATCTGAAATGCTGTACCCAACGTGAGGCCCGTAAGTTTCTTCTCCAGGGCTTACATAACTGAGCCAGATTCTAAAAGTAGTTATTAAATTCAGATCCTACAATGAGAATTAATGAGCCCAGCTACTCAGATCCTTTTGATGCCCCTCCAGCTGTCCTTACTTTAAGGGAGCCCAAATGGAAAAACAGTACTATTTCCATTTACTTAGTTTACTTTCACACTGTACTTCTAACCTGGTAGGTAACTCCTAGAGATGTGAACTCTTACCCCAATGGTAAAAAAAAAAGGCTTCACAAGAGTCCTTATAGGATATGGAGAAGGATAAAAGACTGTTTCTTCCACAGGAGGAATCAAAGCACTTCTCTTGTATGTCCCTGGTTCTGATCTTCGAGGTTCAACCTTCCTGGGTGCTTTTCTGAATCCACATTTTTGCTGAATAAAGAAGTTAAATCTATGGGGGGAAATAACATATTAGAAACACAGCAGCATCTTGCAAATATCAACCTCTAAAAGCCTCCACTTGCCCTGCATCATCACCATCTCGGTTTACTCTTAAACTTCACAATCTAAAAAGAGCCAGGACTCCTACTTCCTGGTGTAATTCAAAGTCACAACAGGCCAGGCACGGTGGCTCATGCCTATAATCCCAGCACTTTGGGAGGCCAAGGTGAGAGGATTGCCTAAGCCCACGGGTTCTAGACCAGCCTGGGCAACCTGGTGAGACTTCATCTCTACAATAAATCTACAATAAAATGCTTTATACTTATACAGTTAGCCGGGCGAGGTGGTACGTGCCTGTAGTTCCAGCTACTTGGAAGGCTGAGGCTGAAAGATTGCCTGAGCCCAGCAGGTCGAGGCTGCGGTGGCCATGAGTGTGCCACTGCCCCCCCAGCCTGGGCCAAAGAGTGAGACTCTGACTCAAAAAAAAAAAAGTCACAACATTCAACCTTTCTGGAAAAGATGAGACACAAACTACAGCAACTTCAGAGGATACCTGACTGGGCTATGACTTTGTATCAATCAACAAAATAATTTGTATTTATCCTCTACACTGAAGAATCTGCAGTTTTATAAAAAGCTGGAAAACTCAAAGTTGTTAGATTTCATCACCAAAGAATGCCTTTGTTATTTTGTTTGGTCGATTTCCAAAACAAGCATTTAAATGTTCTGTCTTTGGAGTTTGCTTGGAGGAGCAGCCCTACCGCCACCACAGGCCTAGTTATCATCACATCCCAGGAGGCGTCACAGCTGGCCCCAGGCCCCAGTCACCATCATGGCAACCACGAGCAGTGAGGCTGAGACCCAGCAGCCGTTCCCCACCACCCCTCAGCACCACGGACACCAAGCCAGGCACCAATAGCAGTGGCTCAGAGGGCGGTGGCCTTGGTAGCCTCACATCAGCAGTACAGGAATAAGACTATCATAAGGAAGGTTGGGAACAGTAAAATGGTTCAATGTAAGAAACAGACTGGTTTCATCAACAGGAATGACACCAAGGAAGATGTATTTGTACACCATGTATTGCCATAAAGAATAACCCCCGAAGTAGCTACATAGCGTAGGAGATAGAGATACTGTAAAGTTTGATGTTGTTGAAGGAGAAAAGAATGCAGAGGGAGCAGATGTTACAGGCCCTGGTGAAGTTCCGGTGTTCAAGGCAGTAAACACGCAGAGACCATAACCATTATAGACGCTGCCCATGCTAGAGGCCTTCCATGTAATGATCAGAATTACCAGAATAGTGAGAGTGGGGGAAAGAACAAGGGATAGGAGAATGCTCCGAAGGCCAGGCCCAACGATGACAAAGGTTCCCACCTTACTACATGCGAGGCCCATTGGACGTCAGACACAGAATTCCAAACTTCCTTTGCAAGAAGTGATGGAGGGTGCTGACAACCAGGTGCAGGAGAACAAGGTAGACCAGTGAGGCAGAATAGGCATTGGAGTCACAGACTCCGATTCCACAGGGGTTCTCCTCACGAAAGACAGCCAGGAGAGAATGGCAAAGATGATAAAGAAAATCAAGATAGGACCCAAGGTTGGCAGCCATCCCAACGTTAGTACCACAGCAGCTTCCATTACCAGTGCAGATTCTCAGAAAACCCTAAATCACAAGATTGCAGGCAAAGAGACAAAAGTAGCCACTACTCCAGCTGAGAATTTGCTCCAGGCTGAGCGAGGCAGGGCTGAGTAGATGCCTTACCATCAATACCATCGTATGGTTTAGTCATTCAATAAGAAAAACATCAAATTCCAGCAATAAGAAATGAACAAGGCCAGGCGCAGTGTCTCATGCCTATAATCCCGTACTTTGGGAGGCAGAGGTGAGAGGACTGCCTGAGCCCAAAGGTTTGAGACTAGTCTGGGCAACTTGGCGAGACTTCATCTCTACAATAAATCAAAAAATTAGCCAGGCATGGTGGCATGCGCCTGAAGTTCCTGTTACTTGGAAGGCTTAGGCGGAAAGATCCCCAAACCCAGCAGGTCGAGGCTATGATGGCTGTGAGCATGCCACTGCACTCCAGTCTAGGCAACAGAGTTAGACTCCAAATCAAAAAAACAAACAAACAAAAAAAGAAATGAACAAAAGACAAGCTGATGACCTTAAGTGCTTGCTTTTTGCCCACTGGCAAGATAACTAGAACTATCTGCATCATTTATACAGCATGGGGTTTTTATTATTTTTTAACCTAAAAATGCTTATTTTTGATAATAACATTTTGTTTGTTTTTTGTTTTCTTTTTTTATTTTAATCAGTATTTTTTATTATCATATTGTGGGGTACAGTTAAGGATTAGGTATACAAATATGCTTCGTTCAGACACCCTTGGTGATAAGAGGTGTCTCCCCGTCCCCAGACCGATATTGAGTACCGTTAATCCCGTCCCCCCTCCCCTCCCTTCCCCATAATTTCCCACCACTGTCAGTCATTTTCTTATAGTATTACGTTGGATGTTCAAGGTTCACTATATGAGTGAGAACATGTGATACTCCGATCTTTGTTTCTGTGAGAGGTCACTCAGTATTATAGATTCTAGTTCCA
>CAUYQG010135840.1:0-12711 GCA_963574415.1 Tarsius wallacei
GTTGTTTCTGGTTAAATATGCTAAATATAGCGGGGAAGGTGATGGCGTCAACAGCTCTCGAACACGTTCTAACGGTCTCGAGGTCCTCGGCTCTCCCTGATTTCTAATGTTCAGTGAGCCTCCGTGGCCGGCTGCCAATACTGACCTTTCCAGGACCTGTGTGTTCTCAAAGGACTCTGTATAAAATAAAGCTTACTATCTAATTAAGATATGCATAGCTTCACGTGTAAGATGTACGTAGTTTAACTAGTAAAACTGTGTTGCCAGGGCTTAGGAAGCGGGGTGGTACAGAGGAACTGGAATCACCAGGGACCCTCGCCCAAGCCCGGGCAGCATCTGTGCTTTGTAGAATATACAGTGATCTCATCCCTGGAAGGTGTGGCATGTGGGAGGAGTGGGTAGAGAATATCCAGGACTTTCACAAACATTAGGTTCAAGAATTCACACTTAGAAACCTCTAAATGTGTCTTCAGAGGATGGAAAATCAAAAGTAATTTCTATTGTTATGGAGATCTTCTTTGTTCCTAAGGAAGACGCAATTATAATGTTTAATGTTTGTCTTACCTCATGGAGAGATAGTCTCCCATGTGTTAAGCTCTTCTAATAGGTCTTCATTTTAGCTTCACAGTATTAAGGCTTTAAAGCTCTCATTGCTTTAGTTAAGCTGTTAAAGCTGGTAATATCCACCTAGTATGAAAATAATTTTCAGTAGCTCAGGCAAAAGGACAGGAAAAAAGAAATTCACTGGGAAAAAAATGCAGAAACTTTCACTTCTAATTATGTCATTTGCCAATGTATTTGACTAATCTTTCCCTCTTCCACTGGATGTCTTTTTGTTTGTTTTACTTTATTTCATTTAAAATATAATTTATGGATCATTAGGTTAAACCAGGAGGCCCTGTCTTGCAGCTGAGATAGACCTTAGGGAGGCATGTGGCCTGAAGGCTTCTTCAGTGATAAACCTTCAGAGGATCCATCTATTTTTTCCCTCCCATTTTTAAGGACTAAATGTGTGTGTCCCCACCTCCAGATGTATCTGCTGAAGCCCTAACCCCAAGTGGGATGGTGTTTGTAGGTAGGGTCTTTGGGAATTGATTAGGTTTTGATGAGGTCATGAGGATGGAGCTACCATGATGGGATTAGTGTCCTTAGAAAAAGAAGAAAAATGGGAGACTGAGGCTCTGTCTTCTTCAGTCGTGGGAGGACACAGTGAAGAGATGACTGGGCTATCTGCCAGCTTGTAAGAGGAACCTCGCTAGGACCTGAATCTGCCAGGCTCTTGATCTTGGACTTCCAGCCTCCAGAACTGTGAGAAGTAAATTTCTGTTGTATAAACCACCCAGTCTATGATATTTTACTATCGCAGCCCAAGGAGACTAAGATACCCAAGTAGTCTAGTACTGATAAAAATAACATAGCAGGCAGGACGTGCGGTAGCTCATGTCTGTAATTCCAGCACTTTGAGAGGCTGAGGTGGGAGGATTCCCTGAGTCCAGGAGTTCAAGATTAGTCTGGCCAACATAGTGAGACCTCGTCTCTACAAAAAAATGTTAACAATTGAGCCAAGTGTGGTGGTGCATACCTGAAGTCCCAGCTACTCGGGAGACTGAGATGGAAGGATCGCCTGAGCCCAGGAGGTTGAGGCTGCGGTGAGCCATGAGTGTGCCACTGCACTCCAGCCTGGGTGACAGAGTGAGACCCTGACTCAAAAAAAAAAAAAAAAGCAGACCCTGAAGCTTGTTTCCCTGGGTTCTGTGTAACTGAGGTTCTGGCTCCCTGGCAGCAAGGTGTATGCCTGTCGGCTCTTTTGCAGCATTTGTGAAGAAGTGCTGCCTCGGTACCAAGGTGAGCTGAGGACATGGGATATTCAAGAGACCATCTGGAGCTGGGTCAAGCCAGCACTGAATCCCCAGGCTTCTTCCCGGATGCTGATTCTCTGAAGATCTTGCGGCGGGGCGGTGTGCAAACTGTCAACCCACTGTTCCTTGTTTCGTGACAACCCTCATTCTCAGACCCAAGAAGTAAAACAAGTAGCTCAGGGTACATTTTCCCCAGTGTCTCTCTCACTATTTCAAACAGATATGATTGTAGCTGGTAATGACTGTGAAATTACATAATCACCTATCTCTGTACTTTCTTCTTGACCACACAGTACAGTCTCCAGTACTATGTGGAATAATACAACTTTGTACAGCGTCTGTAAAAAAATATTTGTCAGTGATGCGGTCAGTATAATACAGTGAGTTATTTCCCAAGTGGCAAATAAAGCTTGGAGGAGGTGTAAACAGCACAGAAGTCTGCAGGGATGTCATCAATCTCAAAATTTACTTTGTGCTGAAATGTTTTATTACAGCATTGATGATACTTGGGCAAAATTTATTGAGTAGTAAATCACTCAAACTAAGTAATTTCGGTTTGTGTGCATGCTCTGAAACTTCATCTAGGTCTTAAGTATTTTGGTCAAATTTTCTGAGACCTTTTTGCTTGGGATTTAGTAAGGACATGGTTTGGAAAAGGTCTGGGTGATGAAGTATAAAGAATGTTGGTCCCGCGCCTTTGGGAGGCTGAGGTGAGTGGATTGCCTGAGCCTGAGGGTTCAAGACCCGCCTGGGCAAGCGAGACCTCATCTCTACAATAAAATCAAAAAATTAGCCGGGCGTGGTAGCGCATGCCTGTAGTTCCGGCTACTTGGAAGACTGAGGCGGAAGGATCGCCGGAGCCCAGCAGGTCGAGGCTGCGGTGGCTGGGAGCAGCCACTGCACTCCAGTCTGGGCGACAGAGTGAGACTCCAACTCAAAAAAAAAAAAAAGAATGTTGGGGTGTGACTCCGTTCTGGGCATGAAACTTGTTTGTTCACTTCGTGTTCTCACACATGTGTAGAAACTGAAAAAGTTGATCTCAGGAGTAAAAAGTAGATTAGAGGATATTAGACACTGGAAAGGAATAGGGAGAGATTTGTTTGAAGGATACAAAATTACAGCTAGATAGGAGGAATAAATTCTAGTGTTCTCTACCACCCAGGATGACTATCGTTGACAATAACATATTACATAGTTTCAAATAGCTAGAAAGAGGCTTACTGAATGTTCCCAATACCAAGAAATGATGAATGTTGGAGATCTTAGAAATGCTAATTACCCTGATCTGATCACTATGCATTATATGTATCCTAACATCACTATGTACCCCATAAATATGTAATTATTGTGTGTCAATTTATATTATAATAATTTTGTGTTATTATTTGTATTCATAGAGATGGCGTCTTGCAATGTTGCCCAGGCTGGTCTCCAACTCCTGGTCTCAAGTGGTGCTCCCACCTCAGCCTCCCGAAGTACTGGGATTACAGCATAAGCCACCACGTCTGGCCCCAAATATTTTTTAAAAAGAAAAAAAATCTTATGATTCTACTAAAAGAAAGGAAACCATTTTGTTCAAAGTGTTAACTAGGCCGCATTTCCCATAACCACCTGCATTTTTAATAATTTATTTTTCAACCCAAACTGGTGCATTATCTCTGAGGTCGTGGTCTGGCTGCCTACAGCATTCCTGGGAACAGCACTCTGTGGTTTAAGTTTATTAATTTAGGTCCAGAGTGAATGAGAAGCAGGCATGGTAAATTGCGGTGTCAGAAAATGACGGCCAGATGTCATGGGGTGAAGGGAGAATTCTAAGCAAAGCATTTTATATTTTTATCCAAGATTAACTCTGGGGAGAAAGAGTCAACGTCAAATTTTAGACCAATGAGCAGAATGTTGGACAGGGACCATTTCCAGGCTCTAACCACAGAATGCCGTTACTGTATACCTTGATGATCTCTCAGTGGTCTCTACACAATACAGGTATTGACAGGAGAAAGGTTGCCATTCCCTGAGTGAACTTGTATCTTGTTTTGTATCTTGTAAACGGTGATCCTTTTTCCCTCAGTTTTTCGTTGTGATAAAATACACATAACCTTAAATTCTCCATCTTAACCATTTTTAAGTGTGCAGTTTAATATACTTCCATAATGCTGTGCAACCATCTCACCACCCGTCTCCATAACTCTTTCATCTTGCAAAACTGAAACTCTGTAGCCATCAAACACTGACTTGCCATTTCTGCCTTCTCCACTTTCTGGAAACCACCATGTTCCGGAGTACTGAACCAGTTGAGACAAACTTGGAAGGAGCAAAGTCATAGTAAACATAGGACATGCCATTCAACTCAGATCGGCGCCTGGGGGTCAGACATTGCATTGTCTTAAGTTATAATAGCCCGCATACCACAATCCTTTTGCTTCCTGTTGAAAGACACACAGAGCATCAAGTTCCAAAAGAGAGGGAAGTCAGAGACCCTATGAGGGCCAAAGGACAGGTACCCAGTCCAGCCTGGGCCAGTCAGGAAGGCATGCTAACAGAGGTGAAGCCAGAGTCATGGAAAGAGTGTTTCACGCGTAGAAACAGCCTGAGCAAAAACCAGTGTGATAAGCTCAAGAAGCAAAAAGAAATTGATATTTTGGGAGCATCAAACAATGGGAGGAAACTGGGAGATGAAGCTGGAAATGAATTTCTGGGTTACATCAAAGAAAGTCTGTGTGCTCACTGTGGAGTCTAAAGCAAGGCCTTTGAAGGGTAACTGATGTGATCAGGCTTATGTTTTAGAGAGATCACACCAGCAACAGGGAGGAGGATGGATTTGAGAGGCACAAGCCCAGAACCACGGGGGCTGTCTGAAAAATCAAGGCCAGATGACACCGGCCTAAGCTACTACAGATTTTGCAAGTCTAGATAAATGTGTAGACCTACATTTTATTAGTTTCTTTAATCTCATTTTTTAAAAATTGTGAGCCTTTTTTCCTCAATTTTTCATTGTGGTAAAATACATATAACTTCAAATTTATCATCTTAACCATTTTTAAGTGTATAGTTTAATATACTTTCATAATGCCATACAACCATCTCACCACCTGTCTCCATAACTCTTTCTTCTTGCAAAGCTGAAACTCTGTACCCATAAAACACTAACTTTCCATTTCTGCCTTCCTCATTTTCTAGAAGCTACCATTCCACTTTGTCTTGATGATTTTGACTACTCAAAGTACCTCGAATGAGTGGAATCATTCAGTATTTGTTCCTTTGTGTCTGGCTTATTTCATTCAGCCTGATGTCTCCAAGGTTTATCCATGTTGTAGCGTGTTTTAGAATTTCTTTCCTTTTTAAGATTGAATAATATTTCATTGTATGTTTATATCATATTTTGCTTATCCATTCACACAGGGATGCACACTTGGGTTGTCTCTGTCTCTTGGCTATTTTGAAAAATGCTGCTATGAACATGGATGTACAAATATCTGTTACAGACTCTGCTTTCAATTATTTTAGGTATATGCCCAGAAGTGGTATATGCTGGCGCATATGTCATAATGTTTTCTACAGTGGCTGCACAATTTTACATTCCCGCCAATGACTCACAAGAGCACCATTTTTTTCACATCCTCCCTAATACTTGTTATTTTCTTTCTTTTTTTCTTGTAGCAGCCCCCTAATGAGTGTGAAATGACATCAGTGCAGAAAAGTATAGAAAATAATACAAGCTCCTATGTTCCAACTACAACATTTTAATATATTATTTTTCCATAACAGAAATAAAACATTAATTACAATTTAGTTGAATGAAACCTCTCCTCCCAGCGTCCTCTCCCATTCTGAATTTTCTGCTTGTCGTTTTCTTGCATGCATTGTATACTTTTACTCTGTATATCTGTATCTTTACTTAAAATATAGTATTGTTTTTTCCATATCTTACATTTCTACACCAATGGTATCAGACTATGTGTAATATTCTGTAACCTGATTTTTTTCGTTCTCCAATATTTGAAAAATTAAGTTATAAAATACTGGCAAATAAAAAAATCAAGTTATTCTAAGTATTTTAGCAATGTGATGCCCTTTGATAGTATTTTACCCACAGGAGAACTTTTTTAAAAAATTGGAGTCAGTCCTCTCAAACCCTACTATCATTTTATCAACTAAATTCATGTCATCTTCTAAATTTTTTGTTATTGTTTCAAAAATATTCACAGACCCTTCACCAGGAGTAAATACCACCTCAACGGTGTATCCATATTGATGCATCAAGTAGTTCGAGCTTTTCCTAATAACTACCCTATAGGCCAACCTTGGAGGTATTGTGAGTTCTGTTGCAAATCACTGCAATATAGTGAATATTGCAATAAAACCAGTCACACGAAATCTTAGTTTCCCAGTACATATAAAAATTATGTTTATACTATATTGTAGTCAATTAAGTGTACAATAGCATTATGTCTACAAAACAATGTACATACCTTAGTTAAAAATACTTTATTGCTAAAATGCTAATGATCATCTGAGCCTTCAGGGAGTTGTAACTTTTTTTGCTGGTAAAGGGTCTTGCCTCAATGTTGGTGGTTGCTGAAGGTTGGGGTGGTTGTAGTAATTTCTTAAAATAAGACAACAACAAAGTTTGCTCATCCACATAATTTGCTCATCCATAAGAAGCAGCTCTTCATCCATTCAAGTTTCACCATGAGATTGCAGCAATTCAGTCACATTGACTGGCTCCACTTCTAACTCCAGTTCTCTTGCTGTTTTCCCCACATCTGCTCTGATTTCATTCAGGTGTTGAATCCCTCAAAGTCATCCATGAGGGTTAGAATCAGTTTCTTCCAAACGCCTTCTTTTGACCTCCTCTCATGAACCACAAATGTTCTTCAATGGCATCTAGAATGGTGAGGGCTTTTTACAAGGTTTCCATTTATTTTTCCCAGATCCATCAGAGGAATCACCCTCGAAGGCAGCTACAGCCTTAAAAAATGTATTTCTTAAATAATAAGACTTGCAAGTCAAAATAACTCCTTGCTCTGTGGTCTGCAGAATATATGTTGTGTTAGCAGGCATGACAACAACATTAATCTTCTTCTATATCCTCATCAGACCTCTTGGGTAACCAGGCACATTGTCAGTTAGCAATCACATTTTGAAAGAAAAAAAATTTTTTTTTTTGAGTAGTAGATCTCAACAGTAGGCTTAAAATATTCAGTAAACTTTGTTAGTAACAGATGTGCTGTCATTCAGACTTTGTTCCCTTTCTAGAACACAGGCAGAATATACTCAGCATAATTCTTAAGGGCCCTGGAATTTCCAGAATGATCAGTGAGCACTGGCTTCAACTTAAAGCCACCAGATACTTTAGCCTCTAGGAAGAGAGTCAGCTTTTCCTCTGATGTTTTGGAGCCGGGCATTGGCTTCTCTCTATAAAAGTCCGAGATAACATCTTCCAATGTAAGGCTATTTTGTTTACATTGAAAACCTGTTGTTTGGTGTACCTGCCTTCATCAGTGATCTTAGGTAGGTCTTCTGGAGAACTTGCTGCAGCTTCACATCACCACTTGCTACTTTACCTTTTTTTTTTTTTGAGTTGGGGTCTCACTCTGTCACCCAGACTGGAGTGCAGTGGCCTCTCCCAGCCACCGCAGCCTTGACCGGCTGGGCTCCGGCAATCCTTCCGCCTCAGCCTTCCAAGTAACTGGAACTATAGGTGCGTGCTACCACGCCCGGCTAATTTTTTGATTTATTGTAGAGATGAGGTCTCACCAAGTTGCCCAGGCGGGTCTCAAACCCGTGGGCTCAGGCAATCCACTCACCTCAGCCTCCCAAAGTATGGGATTACAGGCTGAGCCACTGAGCCCGGCTGCTTCTTTTCTTAAGCCTCACGAACCAACCTCCACTAACTTCCAGCTTTTCCTCCACAGCTTTTTATGCTTCATAGAACTGTAGAGAGTTAGGGCCTTGCTCTGTATTAGGTTTGGGCTTAACGGATTGTTGTGGCTGGTTTGATCTCTCCAGACCACTCAAATTTTTCCATATCAGCAATAAGGCTTTTTGGCTTTCAACTCATGTGGTCACCACTGGAGTAGCACTTGCATTTGCCTTCAAGAACTTTCTTTGCGTTCAAAGTTTGCTACCTGTTTGGCCCAAGAGGCCTAGCTTTTGGCCTATCTGAGCTTTCAACGTGGCTTGCTCACTAAGCTGAGTCATTTCTAGATTTTGAGTTCAAGTGGAAGACATGTGACTCTTCCTTTCACTTGAACCCTTGGAGACCATGGTAGGGTTATTAGTTGGTCTAATTTCAATATTGTTGTGGTATAGGGCAAAGGGAGTACAAGGAGAAGGAGAGAGATGGGGACCAGCCAGCCAGTGGAGCAGTCGGAACACACACATTTATCAAGTATGTTCATCAACATATAAGGGTGTGGTCTGTGTTACCCCAAAATGATCACAATAGAACATCAAAGATCAATGATCACGAATCACCATAACAGATAAAATAATAATGAAGAGGTTTGACATACTGTGAGAATTACCAAAATATGACTCAGATACAAGGAGTGAGCACATGCTGTTGGGAAAAGCGCCACTGAGGACTTGCTCAAAGCAGAGTTGCCACAAACCTTCAATTAGTAAATAAATAAATGAATAAATTTAAAAAAATGCAGTATCTGTGAAGCACACAATAAAATGAAGTGTGCCTGCATAGCGTTCTGGTAAAGTGAATACTATAAAAATGTGCATGGATTCTCCTGTTGATGGAGAAATGGCTTCTTTCATTGTTTCAGACAACAGGGCTCTAAACATCCCCTCAAATGGTTCTTCTTACGGTCTTCCTCACCCAGAGCTCCCTAGAGAATTAAGTCCTAGTTCTCCACATCACCCACTATGTGTACGAATTCACGTCTCATCTATCTATGCATTGAGGACAGTTACAAACTATCCTTGGGAGATTTGAGAAAATAATCCCTTAAATCAGGGGTCCCCAACCACCAAGCCATGGATCAGCTGGTTATAGGCACATGGCTTTATTTCTGGGTTCCCTATTCTGTCCCATTGACCTATGTGTCTATTTTTGTACCAGTACTGTGCTGTTTGCAGGAACTATTATTTAATAGTCTGCCTTTGCACACGTGTGTGGTTCCCTGCTGCCATGTTGCTTTTACATGTGTGTAGGATTGTTTCTGAGTTCCCTATTCTGTTATCATCCTGTTTATCCCTGTGTAATAGCACACTTTTCATTATTATAGCTTTATCATTATTTTAAAGATCTGGCAGGGAAATATCTCTCAGCCTTTTTTTCTTTATTATTATCTTGCCAATTCTTGGACCCTTGTTCTTACATGTGAATTTTAGTATCCGCTTATTCAGCTACAAAACAAAACTGTTAGGATTTACATTAAAATTATTCTCTGAGTTAATAGAAAAATTTTTGGAGAACTGGTATTTGTAATGTTGAATTTTCCATGAATATGCCATGTCTTGGTATATATTCAAGTGTTCTTGTAGTCCCTCAGGGGTGCATTGTAATTTACTTCCAAAAGGTCCTTCACATCTTCTGTAAATTTGAGTCCTGCCCTTATGTTTTTCTAGCAATTATCCCATCAAATATTTCTCCTACTCTTTATCTATTTTCCATTATTTTTAGATTGGAAAATATAGTTTATTTAGAAAGTAAATCAGAAAGACAGAGAGTGAGAGAGGAGACTGGCCTCCCCAAGGTAGGGGAGGCGATCAAAGCTAGGAAACATGGCGACCATAGCTTGACAAGAAAATGACCAATATTCCACTTTTTTTAACCTCTTATTTTGTTGTTATTGTTCTGTATTGCAAGTCCAGTCTAGAGCTAATCCCGTCTGGACCATTTTTTATTTATTTAAATGGCCAAAATTTTTATTTCCAAAAATTCTAACTAGATCTCTTCTGTATCTATATATTATTTTATGTCTGCCTGTTTTTGTTTCATAATGTCTTGGGGTTATTTTTTTTTTTTTAAATAAGTGTGCCTTGTTTTCTTTTTCTGAGTATCCTAAATATTCTTATTTTAAATCATTGTCAGTCTGGTCCATAAAATTAATTCATTCATATTAAGTTTATGTAGATTTTTGGACTTTCTCTCTTAGCATTAGAGGTAACAATACATTTTGTGGCTTTGTTCATAGGTTCATTTTATTGCTACCATGGTATCTCTTTTTCCTGTGATGCTTGCCCTCCCTATTTGATGGCCTGTCTGCTAAACCTGTGTCCTCTCATCCAGAACCAAGTCTCACAGGTTATCCTTGAGTTCCTGCTCCTTGATGATATTACCACCGATGCAAGCATAGCAACTGGGTACAGTGGGAGGTGAAGGGGCTGCCATGGTTCCTGGTCACCAGGCTGTGTCTTCTTTTTCCACCCTCCCAGGGCTTGCAGCAGTGAGTGGCAGGTTTTGTTCAGCTTCCTTCCCAAGTCTGGCTCCTCAACCTAGTGTGTCTTGGACAGTGATGCATACTCAGTCCCTGTCTCCCCCTAGAAACTTCCCTGCAGACTGGGTGCCTTGTGGTCCCAAGACTCAAACTCTCTCCCATCTTTGTGTTCTGTTCCAATCCTGATTCACAACTCTGTCTTCATATGCAAGATGACCATGGTTGCTTCTATTTATATTTTTAATCTGTCACTGGCATGTGGTCAGAGCAGAGGACTACCTCAAAGTGTGATCATATTTTGCCATCTTGAATAGTTCCCAAACTTGATAGAAAAAAAAAAAGCCCAAGTTATGTGGTGTTATCCTAACATTTGCTTATCACACCAGTGTAATTGTGTGTCCCTCACCTCCTGCTCCCATCTGTCTTTATGTGATCATAGAATTGAGGGTGACATTCTTTCAGTAAATCATATCATGATCCACCGGCTGAAAGATTAATTCAAGAAAGATGATTAGAACGAGACATCTGAATAGTTTATCTGAGCCATAAGGCATGGACATCAGTGACAGGATTTAAATAGCTGAAATGAATTCTCTTTAGTTTTCTTGTCTCACCAAATTAGCATCAAACCGTTTCTACCAGTTTAGGTAAGGCGATGTCAGAAAGTCTAACTGTTTTGCTGTTCAAAAATTATCGCTGTGTTCGTGTGCTGACTGAAGGAATACTTTCTGTTGAAAAATACCTAGCTTACCTTTTGGAAGAAGAATGGTAACATGACACTTATATTGTCTGGGATGTACCATACCTTGTATAATTTTTTTTATACAATTTGTCAGCAGTCTAAGTAAATAAGAAATTGTGTCTTCTCTTTAGAAAACTCTCTATATTCATTACTTCATGCTTCTAGAATAACAATGGCAATCAACCTGAAATTGGAATGTCCTTTGGAATTAAGGTTGTGTCTCTAAAAGTGCCATATTAAATTTCAGTTAGTGCTGGCTGCATTTTTCCTGCTCTGCAGTGTTCATCTTAGCCCTCATTTCGTTATCATCATTCCATCTAGCCTTAGAACCTACTGAAGAAACAGCCTCCCCCCCCAGATTAAGAAGATAACATTACAGATTCTTCATGGGCTTTCAAATTTACATTCATTTTCATTTAAATAAAAAGATACATGATTAAAATATGAAAAATTGTACAAAGGTACTTGGAGATAGTTAACTGTGGGTTTGCCAAATAATATTTGACTTGTATATTGGAATTTAAGTGCTACACTCAAGTAGCTTTTCATGTTCTCATTTATACTATCAAGAGAAGATGATGACAGGATTTGATTTACAATATCAAAACTTTTGAGATGAAGAATTCATGGAGCTGACACCTTCCCTCTGTCAGAGGCCACCATCACTTGATACTTAAAGGAAACTTCATTTGAACTCCCAAAACAGAACCAATATTTTTTCCATATTTTTAAACTTTAAACATATTTTAGAACTTTAAACATGTTTTCTTCTCTCCAAAGATTTCAAGACAGTAAAGTTGAGCTAGTTTCATCAGAATTCATAGAATGTGGAAATAATTCTTTTTTAAACTTGAATTACTTTTAGGCTGGGTGCAATGGCTCACGCCTGTAGTCCTAGCACTTTGGGAGGCTGAGGCGAGAGGATTGCTTGAGCCCAGAAGTTCAAGACCAGCCTGGGCAACATAGTGAGACCTCATCTCTACAAAAAAAAAAAAAAAAAAAAAATAGCCAGGTGTGGTGGTGAGCCACCATAGTCCCAGCTACTCAGTGGGCTGAGGCAGAAGGATTGCCTAAGCCCAGGAGGTCAAGGCTGTGGTGAGCTGTGATCATGCCACTGTATTCCAGCCTGGGCAACAGAGTGAGACATGAACTCAAAAAAAAAAAAACCAAAAAAAAAAAAAACCATTTTAATTACTTTATTTCTACTTGAAACCACTTTACTATTAGAATTTTGGCTGAGGAAAAGGAATTTCTTTGTCTTTAAACAATCAAAGAAAATAACTTGAATAAATAGAAATAATCAATAACCACATAGATAAGTTTTATTACTTTGAAAGCTTTACTTAATGCCAAAATTAAGCCCTTGTAAAGATCTTAGAATCCTTTCAAGAAAAGTGATTGCAGCTTTCATAATGATAGCAGTATTCCCATGTCCTCTCTGTTCTTCTTCAAGATGTGTCTTGGCGTCTTGGACTAGAATCTGAAGACAGGTAGCTCCATCCCAAATAGGAAAATCTCTGTTGTGTCATGACAAGGTGAGAGAGAACTGCCTCTGGCTGGAGCTTCAGCTATTGACTGTCTTTTTGCCATGATGCATGTGTCTGTAGCACTAGGGCAGGTGACCCAAGGTCCCTGAAGTATGGAGCTGCACCTGAGCCTTTTGGCTTCTCTTCCCATCAGGGAAGAAGCCAAGAGTTTGATCAAGGCAACCTCT
>CAUYQG010135843.1:0-19355 GCA_963574415.1 Tarsius wallacei
GCGCCTTGGGAGGCTGAGGTGAGCGGATTGCCTGAGCCCGCGGGTTTGAGACCCGCCTGGGCAACTTGGTGAGACCTCATCTCTACAATAAATCAAAAAAAAATTAGCCGGGCATGGTAGCGTGTGCCTGTAATTCCAGTTACTTGGAAGGCTGAGGCGGAAGGATCGCCGTAGACCAGCAGGTCGAGGCTTCGGTGGCTGGGAGCAGCCACTGCACTCCAGTCTGGGCGACAGAGTGAGACTCCAACTCAAAAAAAAAAAAAAAAATTGCCTACAGTATTCAATACAGTCACATGCTGTACAGGTTTGTAGCCTAAGAGCAAAAGGCTATACCACAAAGACTCAGAGTGTGGCCGGGCACGGTGGCTCAAGCCCATAATCCCAATGCTTTGGGAGGCCAAGGTGAGGGGACTGCCTGAGCCCACGGGTTCACGACCAGCCTGGGCAACGTGGTGAGACCTCATCCCTACAATAAATCAAAAAATTAGCTGGGTGTGGTGGCGCACACCTGTAGTTCCAGATACTTGGAAGACTGAGTTGGAGGATTGCCTGTGCCCAGCAGGTCGAGGCTGCGGTGGCCGTGAGCGTGCCACTGCACTCCAGCCTGGGTGACAGAATGAGACTCTGCCTCAAAAAAGGAAAAAAGAACCAAAAATTGACAATGATTTCACCATCTTACATGCACTCTGTGAGGACAATTGCTAGGTTGTATGGGAATTGTATAGTTTGGTAAGAAACTGCTAAGCTGTTTCCTACAGCTGGTGCACCATTTTACTTTCCCGCCAGTAATGTGTAAGTGATCAGTTTCTTCACATCCTAGTCAGCATTTGATGTTATCATAGCCACGTGTCACTTAATAAGAGGGATACATTCTGAGGAATGAGTCAGTAGGCAATTTTGTCATTGTGTGAACATCACAGAGTGAACTTACACAAACCTAAATGGTATAGCCTATGATACACCTAGTCTTCTTCTTTTTTTTTTTTTTTTTGAGTTGCAGTCTCACACCGTTGCCCAGGCTGGAGTGCAGTGGTACACTCACCGCCACCCCAGTGTCAACCTGGGCTCCGGCAATCCTTTCACCTCAGCCTTCCAAGTAACCGGAACTACAGGTGCGCACTACCATGCCTGGTTAATTTTTTATTTATTGTAGAGATGAGGTCTCGCCAAGTTGCCCAGGCTGGTCTCGAACCCATGGGCTCAGGCAATCCACTCGCCTTGGCCTCCTGAAGTGCTGGGATTACAGGCTGAGCCACCAAGTCCAGCCACCTTTTTTTTTTTGAGTTGTAGTCTCACTTCATTGCTCAGGCTGGAGTGCAGTGGCATGCTCACAGCCACGTCTGCATCCACCTGCTGGACTCCAGCAATCCTGCCTCAGCCTTTCAAGTAGCCAGAACTATAGGCGTGTGCTACCACGCCCCGCTAATTTTTTGATTTTATTGTTGCCCAGGCTGGTCTCAAACTTGTGGGCTCAGGCAATCCTCTCACCTCAGCCTCCCAAAGTGCTAGGATTATAGGCGTGAGCCACTGCGTCCAGTCTAATTTCCTGGTTCTACATTGTACTCTGGTGATATAAGATGTTACCACTGGGGAAGATGGAATGAAGGATGCACAAGATCTTCCTGTACAT
Organism: Tarsius wallacei; assembly: GCA_963574415.1. NCBI lineage: Eukaryota > Metazoa > Chordata > Mammalia > Primates > Tarsiidae > Tarsius > Tarsius wallacei. The sequence goes on from CAUYQG010135843.1 coordinate 1,631, forward strand.
TTTTTTGCAACTTTTTCTGAAACTATCATTCTTTTAAATACAAAGTAAGAGAAAACAAGTTTGCAAATGATCTAGTGTTTTATAGCTCTCATTCATTTTACCTGTGTCTACATCCTCATCTCAGGAAAGAATTGCAATTTCTGGAATGTGTATTCTTTACTTTCCAGTCGTTTTGCCTTTCTTACTTAAGATGTGTCTATTTTCTGCCTGGTAAAATATTCTCTGGTGAAAGTACAGAGCATATGTCCTACGGTAAGCCTTCTCTCACTGGCATTTATCCAGGCTCTTTCTAGCCCTGTTCCTATAAAAGAACCTTTCTAAGACAGCCTTATAAACACGGGATTATTGTTCATTATGCTTCTTCTGTGTCTCCCAAAAGACTGTGATTCTGAACAGCAGACCATGACTTGTTTGTCTTGTATTACTGGTACTTAGGCTGCACCTGGGATACAAGAAAAGAGTTCAAGAAAGGTTCTCTGACTGTAAGCGAGCCTACACGTCTTATTTTTCCAGGTTATGTTTCTTTAAATGCAGATGCCTCATTTCATCACTTATATTATTGGTGGTAAAACTCACTAATACTGTCCAATTGCCTTTTTCTCTCATTTTTGGTCAAGTAGCTGTTCTTTATAGCAGTAGTCTCCAACCTTTTTGGCATAAGGGTCTAGTTTTGTGGAAGACAATTTTTCTATAGGATGGTGGGGAGATGGGAGGATGGTTTTTGGGATGATTCAAGCACATAACATTTATCGTGTACTTTATTTCTATTATTATTACACTGCAATATATAATGAAATATTTATACAACTCACCATTAAAAAAAGAAGTATGGATGGAAGTGGTAAATGAAATGATGGGCAGGCTATCTGCAGACTAAAAAAAGTATCAGATTCTGACTTTAAGCATGCCACCAGATGCAGCTGTACAACTGAAGTACATCAACTCACTTACCACTCACTGACAGGGTTTTGATATGAGTCTGCAAACAACTGATTTATTATGGTCTCTGTGCAGTCAAACCTCACTGCTAATGTTAATCTGTATTTGTAGCTGCTCCCCAGCACAACATCACTGCCTCAGCTCCACTTCAGATCATTAGGTCATTAGATTTTCATAAGGAGTGTGCAACCTAGATCCCTGGTATGAGCAGTTTACAATAGGGTTCACACGCCTATGAGAATCTAATGCTGCTGTTGATCTGACAGAAGGTGTAGTTCAGGCAGTAATGTGAACGATGCGGAGTGTAAATACAAATGAAGCTGCATTTGCTTGCTTCTGCTATGCAGACCAGTTCTTAACAGGCTACAGAGGTACCAGTCCATGGCCCGGGGGTTGAGGACCCCTGCTTTATAGTATACAAAATGGCTATATATATTCTGTACATACGGAAATAGAACACTGTGAATATGAAGCAACTACCTTTAGACTTAGGTAGCACTCCAATTCTCCTATTCTATAGTATCTCAGAACACACTTTAAAGAGAGTGATTTAGCATCTTTCACAACTGAAGGCCAAGAACAGCCATCAGCAAACGCCAGTCCTCAGGCTGGCTGTCAATAAACTTATACTGAAACACAGCCACGGTCATTCAGTTCTGAGCAACAATGGCAGGACTGAGTAGTTGCAACAGAAACTGGCCCATAAGCCTAAAATATTATCGGGCGCTTTACAGAAAAAGTTCACCAAGCCCTGTCCTAAGAGCCCAAAAGAGCTGAAGTCACAAATATGCATCCTCTCTATAATCATTCCATCATACCAGGAGACCTTCCACTCACATCCTTCTCTTTCTGCTGCCCATCTGTTAACTCTCCCAACAGTTAACTTAGTCAGAGGAATTCAATAACACTGAAAACGAGTGAGTCAGGATTAAATTCTCAGCCCTCTCATATTTGCCGTATACAGTACTTAGCTCTGGCTGAAGAGCTATGCTGTGCAGCTGCTCCATACCTTCTCACAGTATACTCTGCTCTTTCAGTAGAGGCAGTGGTTCCTACTAACCTTCCAGCAAATTCTTTTTATCAGTGACAGAAGCTGCTAACCCAAATAGGGAACCTGAGTAATTTTTTTCACTCTCTTTTGCTTCCGATGTCCAGTTGACTTTCCCAGTTGGGTGGGTGTGAACAACTGTTTGAAGTTAATTTCTTCCTTCTGAACTCCAGAGTCAGATCTTTAGTCTGAGCCCTGACCACCAAGCGCATCATTTGGCCTATTCCAAGAGCTAAAATAACTGCCAAAATCCTTTCAATGCCAGCTTGACCAATCCACCCCATTTTTTTTTTAAACCAATGTAATTATAAACCTTTCCACAAAAGCAAACTCTGCTCGGTAAAGACTCAAATTTTGCTAATATGCATGAAAGAAGTACTTTACAAATTGTAAGTTATGCTACAATTTGCCCTCCACACTCATTCACCCTATTTACCCCTACTTCCATTTTAGCTCAACTCCATCATTCATTGTAATATATAATAAAATAATCATACAACTCGCCATTTTTAATAAAGAGGTACAGAAATGGTAAATAAAATGATGGGCGAGCCATGTACAGACTAAAATGTCAGATTCTGACTTAAACCCTGCCATTAAAATCTTGCACATGTAATATTTACTCTCCAATTGTTCATAACATTACTTATAGCTTCCTTCCTTTTCTTGGGAATTCCACCTCTATAAATATTACATATAGGCCAGGTGGGGTGGCTCACGTCTAAAATCCCAGCACTTTGGGAAGCTAAGGCGGGAGAGGAATGCTTGATCCTAGGAGTCCGAGACAAGCTTGTGCAACACAGTGAGACCTTGTCTCTATAAAAAAGACAAAAATTTGCTGGGTAGGGTTGCACGTGCCTGTAGTCCCAGCTACTTGGGAGGCTGAGGCTGAAGGATTCCTGAGCCCAGGAGGTTGAGGCTGCGGTGAGCTGTGATTGTGCCACTTCACTCCAGCCTGGGTCACAGAGTGAGACGCTGACTCAAAAAACATGGCATCTAGCACTCTGCCTCTCTCTGTAAGTGGTATTCAGTGACTGGCAGTACAGGGTAGTAATAAAGAGTAAGGGCTTTGGAGCCAGACTGAGTTCCATTGCAGTCTACACTACTTGTTAGCTGTGTAGCTTTTGGCAAGTTACTTGCTTCTGTTTCAGTTGCCTCAGCTGTAAAAGAGGGATAATGACTGTAGACACCTCAAGAGTTATTATTTGAATTACGTGGATTAGTTAATATATCAAAATAAATAAAACAGTGTCTGGCACAAAAAAGGCACTATAAATGTTTGCTATTTTTCATACTGTTCCTCGAGCTCAACAGTCTCCCCCTGCCTATACGATAAAGGGAAATATCTTTAATTTGGCCTAAAATTCCCTGCATGTTGTGACCCCTGACTACATTTCCTGTTCCATTTCTTGCTACTTGCCTTCCAGACATACTGAATTATTTTTAGTTCTTGGAAACCTCCATGTTTGGCTTTTCATTCTTGCCTCTCAGAATTCTGAACTCGCTTTTCCCCCAGTTTGGGACGCCGTGCCTCCACCCTCCCGCTTACTCTTATGTTTCTACTTAAGGACCACCGCTCGCGAGAACCCCTAGTAAGTTCCCAAGGCTTCTACCTCCAATTCACTTAGTATGCTGTACCTTTAGCGCTTGTTTATGTGTATGCAAGCTCCTATCCGACTGCAGGCCTCATGAAAAAGTCTGCCTAGTTCACAATCTGGTTCCCAGTGACTAATTCAGAGCAGAAGCTGAGTGAATGAATGAACGCGAGAGGGAGAAAACCTTCGGGGCCTCTCTGGTGTCCCCCGTACACCCACCGCCTCGGCCCGGGTCAGGACGGGCAGACCGAGTGCCTCTACCGCCCAGCCTGGCTCCCCCAGCGTCCCCGCACCTTCATGCGCAGCAGGTTCTTGGACAACTTGGTCTTGCGCTCGGCCGCCATGGTTGCCCCAGCCCAGCGCCGCGCTCCAGCCACGAGCCCCCACGCACATGCGCGCGGCGTCATGCGTGGCTGCGTCGGTTACGTAACGCGCGTCACCCCCCGCCCCCGCGGCCCCGCCCCTGCGTCTGGCGCTCTGGCGCCCTGGCGCGCCGGCGCATTTCGGGCTCACCGGGCGTCGCTTCAGGGATCGCTGGTTTGTCAGAGAAGCTCCGGGTGAGGGCGCCGGATGGTGGCACAGAAATGACTGCGACCTGTCGTCGGTGGGCAGGCCCTGAAGAGCCCTAAATCGGAAGAGGCCCCAGAGCTTGACCGCTGCTAGCAGGGGGCCGTCTTCCCCGGGGCGTCGGCCTGGTCCCCTCTGAGCCCAGCCCCCCGCCCTGGGCCCCGCTTTTGGCCTCGCCGCCCAGACTCGGTCATCCTTCGAGATTGCCACCTTACCTGCTATCCGCCCGAACCCTTTGTTTGATTTTTTTTTTAAACGTGGATGGCGGACTCCCTGCATTCTGACTTGCTTTCCATGTAGTAGTTCGTTTCTATTCACGATAACCCCATGAGGCGGTACTGTCGTGGCCCAGAGTCACCCAAGGAGGAAGGTGGGCGTGATCCCAGGCATTCCGGCATCAGAATGGCCTAAACGTTGTGCTACCAATACAAAACAAGTATGCAGAAACAATGTTAAGTTCACCTATCACCTGTTTTGTGCGTCTTTGTGACTAAGCGATCTGCTTAATGGGAAGAATCGCAAGAGAGAGACAGGGATGGGTGCCAAAGACATGCATGAGAAGAAGGCCTTGTTTTATTCTTAATAATTGCAAAAACCATAAAAATAGGGAATTAAGAGCAGAAATAAGGGCATATGTACACCATCGAAGGATGCTAGAAGCTCTACACCTTCCCTATGGACCCCAGTTATTACCAGTCTACCTGTACACTGGATTCTGATTTGTCCCAGAAACACTGATGCTATCCTGTCTCTCTCTTACTCCAAAATAAGGTAGCGCTAATGCCTTATCCTTCGGTGCTCTTTGTACCACCTAAAGACATTCACACCATCCACAGTTCTCACACTTTGGAAAATCCCCTGCCCAATAGCATTTCACCTAATACCATGCACTGTATGTCAGATTCTTGACCCGGGTGCCTTATGGGTATTCATTTACTTAATGCTCAAGAACTCTGATGAAGATAGCTGTGTCAACATGTAGTTAGGGAGTCTGAGACCCAGAGAGTAAAGGACTTGCTGGAGTTCACACAGTTAGTTTGTAAATGTTAGAGCTGAGATTCGGAGCTGGATGTTAAAAGCTTGTTTTCTCAGTGTAGTAAATAAAGCCATTATAATGTGCTAAGTGGTCACAGAAACTCACTTATTCATAACTATGTGTGAGACACTGGGGTATATTCGTGAGTAAAAACGCATGACCTCCCTTTCCTAGAGCTGACATCCTGGACGTAAATAGGTGGTGAGTACCCTGGAAGAAAAAAAAATGGTGATGTGATAAACTTTTAGGGTTACTTTAGATGAGGTGATCCGGAATGACCCTTGTCAGATGATAGTGCCAAGGCTTGAAAGTTGAGAACAACCTGTTTTATGAAGAGTTTGAGGTAGGGTATGCTTAGAAGAGGGAATAGCAATTATAAAGGTCCTGAAATGAGAACAAGACAAAGTCTCTGCTGTGCAGAGTTTACCAAGTGAGAACAATAGAGTTTAACTATGTTACAGACTGAATTGTGTCCCCTAAAATTCAAATATTGAAGTTCTAACCCTCATTACCTTAGAATGTGACTGTATTTGGAGATAGGGCCTTTAAAGAGGTGGTTAGGCCCCTTGAGTGGGCCCTAATCCAATCTGACTGATGTCCTGATAACAAAAGGAAGTTTTGATACAGGCACCATTTGTGCCTGCATCAAGGAAAAGCCATCTGAAAGCCAAGGAGAGAAGCTTCAGGAGAAACCAAACTTGCCAACACTTGATCTTAGGCTTCCAGCCTCCAGCCGTGTGAGAACATACATTGCTGTTGTATAAGTCACCCAGCCTGTAATATTTTGTTATGGAAGCCATAGCAGACGACTATACCGCATACTTAACTATAGATTACAGATGTGATGAGAGCCCTGTAAAAAAAGCAGGATAGGAGTTTGCCTGGGGAAAGGGCTTTTAATCAATCACATTGTGCTGCCATCAACGCCATCTATCCATCCATAGAACTCTTCATCTTGCAAAACTAAAACTCTGCCCATTAAACAATAATTCCTCAGCTCCTCACAAGTACTGTTCTACTTTCTGTCTCTATGAATTTGACTTCTGTTCAGGATTTTTAAAGAAGTGCTGTGGGAGCAGAGGTGAAGGAAGAAGTGACTCCGTCTCCCATCTGCATCCAGGAAACGAAGAGGTGACTCTAAACTAGATCTTTGAGTATAAGTACATGTCTTATCAACTTAAGAGGAGGAAAACAGCATTTCTGGCAGAAATAAGAGCATATATACACCATCTAAGGATGCTAGAAGCGCCACACCTTTCCTATGGACCCCTGTTGTTACCAGTCTACTTGCACACTGGATTCTGATTTGTTCCTGTAACATTGATGTTATCATGTCTCTCTCTTACTACAAAAATTTACAACAGCTGTTATTGTCTGAGGGATAAAGGTCTGTTCTTCAATTTGGCACCCAAAATTCAATATTTTTTGACAGTGAAAATACTTGTAATTAAAATGAATCCCCAAAATCTCTTCTCACCCCTCAAAATGTTACAAATGTGAAATGATTGAAGAGTAATAGTGTAATTTTAACTTTGAAAACCACCTGACAGAGAAGATAACTTCTTGATCTCTTTATGCTACTGAATTATAGAACACAGAGGTTAGATCTCATACTCAGTGATGTGTTAACCTATTGTTACACAGTCAAGGAAACATCATTTTGGGGGAAGAAATATTTCAAATAGGTCTTCAAACAATTTTGAGTCCTTTTATCCTTTTTTAATGGAAATTGTTGGAAAGTGTGACAGCCTCCAATTCCTACCCACCACTGGATACATCAAGAAAAGATTCCCTGCATCTCTTCACTCCTGTAGCAGATCTAAGACTGTGTTGCCCATGGCAATAGAAGCTAGTCTTATGTGGCTACTGAATACTTGAAATGTAGCTAGTGCAACTGAGGAACTGAATATTTAACTTTAGTTAATTTAATTTTAAAAAGTAACAATGTGAAATATTTTTCTATATACAGAACTCTATCGTTTTGGAAGGATATTTCACTTTAACTCTTGAAAATTTGGCATCTGAATTGAAATGTGCTATGAGTGTAAGATACCACATTTTAAAGACTTAGAATAAAAAAGTAAAATATCTCAGCATTTTAAAATACTGATTATATGTTGAAATAACAATGGTATAGATAAAATTGTTTAAATAAAACATAGCCTTAAAATGAATTTCATCTGTTTTTGCTAACTTTTTAAAATGTGGCTGCTAGAAAATTTGAAATTACATGTGTGACTTTTTTTTTGAAGAACTGCAATGGCTCTGCAATGCCTTCCCAGTACAGAAACTAGAGAAGAATCTGGAGTGGGCACAGGAAGCAACTCTTTTATGGAATGAGACAATGAAAGTGGTGTATTAGGTATTAGTTTTTGTTTGTTGTTTGGTTTGCAAGTACCAGATATTGAAATGATTTATTAAACAAAATGGAGATTTATTAAAAGGTTACTGGGCAGTTCACAGAAATGATGAGAAGGCTTGAGAACAAGGACAAAAACCAGGCAGTCCAGGGATTTAGGAAGCAGAAATTCACTGCAAGAATGGGTGATCACCAACTGATTTGATTTATCTGCTCTTAAAACACTTTTACTCAAGCGTTCAAAATCAAGGAGAGAGTTTGTTATGTCTTAGCTAAGGGAGGGCAGGCCCTGATTTACAACCTCAGCAAGTGAACACAGTGGCAGAGGGTAATTTTTTTTTTTTTTTTTTTTTTTACCAGCTAAAAACTCTTTCACAGACAGTGCTGTGTGGATAATTCTTTAGAGAGAAATTGGGTGCTGTTCCTCAGAGACGAGATAGTCACTATCATAGCCAAAAACAGCAATGGGTATTCACTTAAGGCAGGAAGGTAAAGAATTCTATTGAGACAGCCCAGAAGGACAAATACATTGTTGAATGCCAGTTGGGAACTCATATCCAACATCAAATCTATCTCACAAAAAGTGCTCCCTTTTTCTGGTTCTCTGTTTCATTCATTATTTATTGGCTCTCTGTTATATGCAAATTGTGACTCCAGGTCAACCAGCCTAAAAATTTAGTAGTGTGATATATTCCTTCTGCTCTTTATTCAGTTACTGGTCTGTCTGTTGCTATTTCATGGGTATCCTGGTTACATTAGAACTTAGGGCTGAAAATGGCCTTATAGGACATCCAGGTAATAATTCCTAAGCATCAGTCTGTCATGAGAATGACCAGGGAAATTAAAACATAACAAAACAGAACAAAATTCTTGACTTCCTGGGTGATTCTGATGATCAGTCTGGATTTGGAAACTACTAAGTTACGTGGACCTTGCAATTATGTATAAATTATATATACCAAATTACATCAACTCAGTCAGAATTCAGGTTTGTTAATATTTCATCTAGCTTTATTTTTACTTTGTTCCCATTCATCCTTTTTTTAAAATTACATTTCTGTGAGCCTATCCTTGCATTGACTGTCTGACTCCTGTATTTTCTGCCTTCTTCCTTCTTCATTCTTTCATTTAACAAATATTTCTGAAACATCTCTTAAGTTTCTGGCCCTTTGGTAGGTGCTGGAGAAACCACCCCTCCCTATGAGTATGCCACAGACGAGGATATGGGTTCTAAGTACCATCATGGAGATAGGTGCTGAGGCAGGGAGCGTAATCTGGATTGGGGGAGCTTTGAGAGCCTTCCATGGAGAAGTGACATCTAAGCTGAAACCTTAAGATGACTTACATGTTTGTCAGACAAAAAAAGGTAAAGGGACAGGGAGGAGTGAAGGATGTTTCAGTTAGTAGAAAAAGGTTTGAATGATGCCTATTGTGTAAGTGACAAGTCTGAAGAAACAAGCCAGTGCCAGATCCTAAAGGCCATGTGTTAAATTGGTAGGACTTTATCTGAAAGTCACTGCAAAGCTATTGAACTGTTTTAAGCAGGAGACTGACACCATTTAAAAATTGCACAATAGAATTGTGTCCGTCTTAAGATCACTCGGGCTGAAAGTGGAATAGGGAAATGGAGGAAGGAAAAACAAAACTGAAGACAGGGAGAAAGCCTGACCCTCAAGCCATTTTAAAGATTCTTTTAGATTTCTCTTTTTCATTTCTTTTAAACCAATTTCCTATTTTAACTAATTAATCCTTTTACCTATGAAATAAAATCCAGACCCAGTTCAAGGCTCCATGGTTAAGGCTTTCTATCCCTGCCTTCAGCCTTATCTCCTAGCTCTTTATGCTTGTCTTGTGTGTCTCAGTTTACTCTCTCCTAGCCACTATCCTTCCGTACATTCTGTTATTTACCCTCAATGTAAACATTCACACTGCCTTCTCTTCTGGAACAATGCCTAGAATAATGTTTCTGACTCGTTCAACTTTTCAAATTCTGCGGGACCCAATTCAGATTTTATCTCCTTCTTACATCGACTGAAAATGATGATAGGGCTATTTTACAGTTTTAGTGTTTACACACTGCCTTTTATTGTTACCTAAAATGACTGAAGGTGAAGGAGGGCAATCCAAGTTTTATACTTACCTGAATGTTTCACAGCCTTAAGCACAGTTCTCAATATACGCAATATTTATTGAATAGATAAGGGAAAAACTCCTCTTTAAAGTGGGTGAGACAGCATTTTTAAAAATTATATACATACTTTAATAACTTACACACTCTGGAATACCCAACAAATTCTATCCAGCTGAGTTGGCAGGTTTTTTTTTAAATTCTTCATTTTCAAAAGAAAAATAAGAGAAATGAAGGACCAAGGTCGTGGTAATGAAACCAGTTTATTTTCCTGTACCAATTCTATCCAAAATGTTCTGTTCAGTTAAAAGAGACATGATATCTTTGGACTTTGTGGGGAAGTTTCTAAAGAAGCCAGTTGCTATGGGGATTATGAAGAGAAAAAGTTTTTAAAAATCACCAATTCATGCAAATTAAGCCACTAGGTTTAAACCTGGAAGACATTTGGGAGGGACGGAGGAGGTTCTCGGAAAGAAAAAGAATGTGGAAATGAAGTGTTTGGGGAGCATATTAGAACTGTGGAAGTCAAGCCCAGCTGATATGGATATTCACTTTCCCCAAGAAAAAGGGTAATTTGTGTTTTTACTAATAAGAAAGAACAAAAGAAAGGTCTTAACTCAGAGGACTGGAGAGACCAGGCTTCTCTTCACCGACAGCAAGTTTTAACCCTAGAAGAGGAGAGACCTGGTTATAGAAATCAAAGCCAATTGAAAAGAGGAATGCCAGGACTTTGAACCAGTCAAAGGTAGAGTGTCTTTCATCTTTGTTTATCCCTCTACCACTCTAAAAATGCATCCCGCCACTACAAAAACAAAAAGCCCGTATTTTTAAAATAAGGATAGTTATGTGTTTTTAGCATTTTTGTTATTTTATTTATTATTTGTAGTAAGTTTTGCAGACATAAAAATCCATTTTGCCTTTTGGAAAAATTTCTCCTATTACAGCTTTAAAATAGAAACAAAAAACTGCTTTGCTAAATTACTACCTATAAGCTGAGAGTATGGCTGAAAAATCAAAGGCAGGTACATTTTGCCTTACATACTCACCAGATGGCATAGGTTGATGGAGAGTAAATTCATAATCCTGATGCTGGTTATGAGTCCCTCCTGGACTACTTTATCCCACTGGTGATCTTACTGCAGTTGGAAACTTCTGGCCTAGAGGACATGGACAAACCAGGGCAGGGGTTTTTGTAAGAAAAGTCAACAATTAAAGAAATCAAAGTTTTCTTTTTGAAGCACTGTAAGGTATTAAAGAACAGTTATGTGTGTGTAGTTATTTTGTTAGTTAGCTTTGATGTTTTGTGGTAAAGAGGAAAATAATTGAATTAGATGTTAGATTCTTTTGATTGAAAATTAGTTTTTCAAATTATGATATGTTACAAAAGTAATATATTTCATGGCCACAAATACAAAAATATACAAATGTACAAAGTAGAAAAATGAAAGTCTCACATACTTCATTTCCCTAACTCCCATTCCTCAGATGCAACTTTCATAAAATTCTTTGTCTCTAAAAGTTTGCACTAAAAGAATACTCTTTAAATAAATGTTTTATTCTGTTGGATTGTTTTAAGAAAGATATCTGTTTCTTATGGTAAGAAGGTATTGCAAAGTGTTATATTCCTTTTCTTCTCAAATATACTTACAGACATTTGTTTATTTGTTTTGTTTTTCTGTTTAGTGACATTTGGCCATGACTTAGCTACCACCATTGGCAGCCTAAACTGCAACCCCTTAGAAAGTGGTGAATTCAAAACAGCCTGGTATTGGTACAAGAATAGGCATATAGACCAATGGAACAGGATAGAGATTCCAGAAGCAAAACTTCATTTTCTCAAAAAACTCATCTTTGACAAAGCCTCCACCATCAACCACTGGGGAGAGGAGAACCTATTCAGTAAATGATGCTGGGAAAACTGAGTGACCACATGTAGAAGATTGAAATGGGACCCCTATCACCATACACAAAAGTCAGCTCTAAGTGGATCAAAGACCTAATGTGAAACCTCAAACCTTAGAACCTTAGAAAATGTAGGAGATGCCCTTATTGGAACTGGCAACCTGATCAAAACCCCAAGTACCCATGCCATAGAGATAAGATAGACAAGTGGGACCTCATCAACTGACAAGCTTCTGCAAAGCCAAGGAAACCTTTGAGAGAGCAGGGAGACGGCACACAGACTGGAAAAAAATATTTGCCAACTGTATATCTGGCAAAGGCCTAACATCTAGGATCTACAAGGAACTCAAAGTGCTGAAAAGAAAAAAAACAGCCCCATTACAAAGTGGGCAAAAGATATGAACAGACATTTTTCAAAAGACGACATACGAGCAGCCAACAGATACATGAAAAAATGCTCAGCCTCACTAGTCATCAAAGAAATGCAAATTAAAACCACACTGAGATACCACCTAACTCCAATCAGTATGGCCATCATCAATAACTCAAAAAACAACAGATGCTGGAGAGGATGAGGTGAAAAGGGAACACTTCTACACTGTTGGTGGTAGTGTAAACTAGTACAGCCTCTGTGGGAATCTGTGGCGATTCCCAAAAGATCTAAAAATCAGCCTCCCATATGACCCTGCAGTCCTCACACTGGGAATATACCTGGAGGAACTCAAATCACTTTATGAAAAACATACTTGCACACACATGTTTATTGCAGCATTATTTGCAATAGCGAAAACATGGAACCAGCCGTGCTGCTCATCAAGAGGACTGGATAAAAAAAATGTAGTACATATACATGATGGAATAGTGTGCAGCCATAAAGAAGGACAGAATTATGAACTTTGCAGCAACTTGGATGGATTTAGAGGCTATAATACTGAGTGATCTATCACAGAAACAAAGAACCAAGTATCACATGTTCTCACTCACAAGCGGACCTTGAAAGCTATTGTAATACTATAAGAAAGGGATTGGCAGTAGTGGGAAACTGCCATGGGGGGGGCATACCTCATCAACAAGGGTACCTGCATAATGAACATTTGTATACCTAACTCTGAATTGTACCCCACATATTTAAGATTAAAAATTAAAAAAAAGAAAGTGGTAGATTCATTCTTGGCATTAGGCTCTATGAAATCCATCTTACAAATGTCAAATTTGTGCAGATATTTTAAAATTAAGTGTTGAATAAATTTTTTCTTTTGTTTCTAACAAGAATGGGGGTACAGGAGAGAGGGGAGAGAGAGAGAGAGAGAGAGAGAGAGAATGCAAAGGAAATGCCTAGTGACTAAATGCCAAATGTCTGGGAGAAAATCCTCTCTTCCACTGAGCCATGTCACTACTTCCCATCTACTCTCAACAGTTCAATAACCACTGAACCCTCTTAACTCAGTGAGAATCAAATGAGACAACAGAAGTGAAAACACCTTACTAAATGTACAAAGCTGTGCAGATGTAAAAGATGGTTATTACAGAATGGAGGCTGGTTGTCTTTATAGCCACTTTTATTTGCATAGTTGATTTTTAATGGATTATCTGTATGAATTAACTACCACAAACCCAGTTCTACACTGTTGCTTATCTTTATTTTCTATAAATACACTTAACCTAAAATCTAGGATTTCATCATACTTATGGACTGGCAGAAATTAAATCTAAATGTTTATTAGTGCTTTCTTGTCCCAAGCATGGTGCAGAGCTTCAAGATCTTAAATGATGCCAAAGCATAGGTAAAGATCTTTCTCGTCACAGATCATTGGATCTCACTGGATAATACAGAGATAACCATTGTCCATCCATCTTGATCCTTTTAGATTTTGCTTCTCCCCTGCTTCCAGTCCATGTTTGTTGTCAGGAATCTTTGAAAGGGCTGGGGCCTCACATTCAATATCTCGTACCATGCAGGTATTCCTTTATCTTGTCAGATTATGTGTCTCAATGAACTTTCTAAATTATTTCCAATATTGGAAAAAACTCTTCCCCTTTGCTGCCTTAGAAAGTACTGATCTCTCCCATCTGCCTCCAGGCTATGAGGACGTACCTCTTCAGTGTGTGTAGGTTTTTTTTAAAAGGAAGGAAGAACTGTAGAATTTGGGCAATTTCCCCTCTATGCCCTATAAACCTTGACACCTGCCCCAAAGGCAAGAAATACTAAGGGCCTGGTTGCTTTCTTGGAACTGTTGAGCTGTACATAGAGCAAAACACAAAGACTCAAAAAATTATTCTGCTCCAGTGGTATAACAAAGACCTCTTGGCTTCAGCAAGGCAAAGTTTTGGTGAGCGCAGTTTGGATTGTATGTGTCCTTCGATATGGAACAGAACACTCTATGTTATAATTTTGATTTCTTGACTACACCTAGACTAAATAACTGTTTTCACTTTTTCATCCAGTTGCAATAATTCCAATGTAAGAGAAAAAGGAGAACATTTCATTAGCTCTAAAAAAATAATAATTATAATAGCTTATAATTTGTTTTTGTTGATAAATAGCTCCCTTAATATTAGTGAACATTTCTTCTCTGAGCTGGTTATTGTATTTGAATTTTTATAGCATCATTCAAGCTATAAGGAAGCTAAGTTGCTTTTGGTTTGGGCTGCTTAGGGGATGGGTGTTAGGAATGATTTGTCTTGTTGATTAAATTATTATCTAATTAGTCAAGATTTAATTGCTGTGATTTAAAGGTATGACTGTTTGGCATTTAGATACACTTTTTTTTTTTTTTTGAGTTGTGGTCTTTTGTTTCCTAGGCTGGAGTGCAGTGGCATAATCATGGCTCACTGCAGCCTTGACCTCCTGGCCTCAGGTGATCCTTCCACCTAGTCTCCCGAGGAGCTGGAACTACAGGTGCATGCCACCATGCCCTGCTAATTTTTTTGATTTTTTATGAAGATGAGGTCTTGCTATGTTGCCTGGGCTGGTCGCAAACTCTTGGGCTTAAGCAGTCCTGCCTTGGCCTTCCAAAGAGCTGAGATTACAGGCACAAGCCATTGTGCTTGGCCAGTGGATGCATTTTAAGGAGTTACAATGTTTAAAATTTTTATTATGGAAAATTTCCAAAATATTCAGAAGTACAGACAAGAGAATAGTTTAATTAATCCCCATATAGTCATCAGCCAGCTTAATTACCAACTCCTGGCCAATCTTGTTTTATTTATGTTTCCCAGTGTCCTCTATTCATCTCTCTTTAAATTTGAAGCTAATCCTAGGCATCAAATAATTTATCTGTAAATATTTCAGTAGATATCTCTAAAAGGCAAGGATTTAAAACAAACTAAGACATAATCACGATGCCATTATCACACTTAAAAGTTAAACAGTAATTAAAGAACACTTTTTAATTATCTTATTTTCATCACTTATCTTATTATTTAAAATTTAATGTTAAATTTATGTCAACAGCATAAATTTACACATACTAGTATATTATAAAAGATATTCAGCATATGTTAAGTGAAAGAGTAATTTTTTTTTTTTTGAGTTGGAGTCTCACTCTGTCGCCCAGACTGGAGTACAGTGGCCGCTCCCAGCCACCGCAGCCTCGACCTGCAAGGCTCCGACAATCCTTCCGCCTCAGCCTTCCAAGTAGCTGGAACTACAGGTGCACACTGCCACGCCCGGCTAATTTTTTTTGATTTATTGTAGAGATGCGGTCTCGCCAAGTTGCCCAGGTGGGTCTTGAACCTGCGGGCTCAGGCAATCCACTCACCTCAGCCTCCCAAGGCGCGGGATTACAGGCTGAGCCACCGAGCCCGGCTAAGAGTAATATTTTTTATAACATGGTTTAATGCTACTTAAAAATTATAAAAAACTGCATCTATGTTTGTTTAAACATGTAAAAAGTTTAGAAACAATCAAGAACAGTTGTAATTTTTAAAGTAAGAATAATTAGAGTTGATATTGTGGGTGGAGAAAGGACTCTCACGTTTAACTTTTTCTGCAGTATTTTTTATTTTTAAATTTTCAAAAGAGAATTTATAAAAGGAAGAAATTATGGAATTAAATTTTCAAAAGAGAATTTATAAAAGGAAGAAATTATGACAATATGTGAAATAAGAGACGTTCGCAGGTCAGGATGTTCTACCCAAATCCCTCAGCTGCATAATCTTACTCCTGGGACAATAAGTGCAGCAGCTAGGAGGTATAGAGTGTTGGCCAGGTTCCAGGCAACTTTGGTCAGTGCTTTCAATTTGGTGATTTATTTCTCACCATAATCTTTTGAAGTAGGTATTGTTATTATTCCCATTACACAGATTAAGAAACATGATCTCAAGCAGTTGAATGACTTGCTGCAAGTTTGGAAGAAGCTGACCCAGGCTTGGTCCTTAGCTGGTGGGACACCCTTGCCCATGCTCCAATCACTTCACTGATCAGTCTACTTCCTTGGGTTTTGTAGTCTATTACAGAATATATTTTATTTCAGCTCATACTTGATTGACTCTTTTGTTGTTGAATTTTCATATTAGCTGTAACTATTTTACTTTATTATGAATTCAGTGGCTCAGGCAAGACAGAGTAGTAATTCCTCCCATTTTATCCTTTGTATATAGAATCTGACTAGCCTGAAGGATAAAAGGGAGAAACAACCCAGAAAGAACTTCATGCTTTTTCTGATTTAGGAAACATTTATATGACAGGCAGAAGGTTCATGTTATCAATGCCTTTCTGTATTGTTCTCTAGCGGCTTGGCCTTTTTATCTTGGTGAAAAATGTTATAGGGCTCTTTTAAATGTATCTATTCCATAAACATAGGACAAATATGTAGCAAGTATATGGGACAATAAGCACCCAGCACTTTTATTTGGAATACATATATTTATTTGGAATACTATAAAAATTATAGGGTAAACAAGCTGCTAATATCTCTCTAAACAAGTTATTATGGATTAGCTATTGCATACCATAGAAAATTAATTTTTTGCAACTTGACCTTAGCATCTGCAATACTTTGTGATTTGGGGTCATATTTTGTTCAGGAATAACTAAATTTATTATCTAATATAAGAAGAATGGGATTGGGAAAGCAAGTTAATCTATAAAACAGTATTCCCACATACACACCTAACACATGAGTTATTTTTGTTCACAACACTATTATTTCCCTTATCTGTTGAAGATAATTGAGATATTACCATACACCCAAAAGAAAACTGTCTCTACCCCCAAAGAAAATGGATACTACCAACTCATCTTTGAAAAAGCCTCCAACAACAACCACTGGGGGGAGGAGAACCTATTCAGTAAATGGTGCTGAGAAAACTGACTGATTACACACAGAAGATTGAAACAGGATCCCTACTTATTACCATACACAAAAATTAACTCTAAATGTGTCAAAGACCTAAATGTAAAACCTCAAACTATAAGAATCTTAGAAAATGCAGGAGACACCCTTATGGAAATTGGAACTGGCAACCAATTCCTGATCAAAACCCCAAGTGGCCATGCCATAAGAGATAAGATAGACAAGTGGGACCTCATCAAACTGATAAACTTCTGCAAAGCAAAAGAGACCATCAAGAGAGTGAGGAGACAGCCCACAGAATGGGAAAAAATATTTGCTGGATGGGCTCGGTGGCTCAGCCTGTAATCCCAGCACTTTGGAAGACCAAGGTTAGTGGATTGCCTGAGCCCAGCGGTTGGAGACCAGCCTGGGCAACTTGGGGAGACCTCGTCTCTACAATGAATCAAAAATTTGCCAGCCATGGTAGCACGCGCCTGTAGTTCTGGCTACTTGGAAGGCAGAAGTCGAAGGATCGCTGGAGCCCAGCAGGTTGACGCTGGGTTGGCTGTGAGCATGCCACTGCACTCCAGCCTGGAAGACAGAGTGAGACTCCAACTCAAAAAAAAAAAAAAATTGCCAACTGTATATCTGACAAAGGCCTAACATCTAGGATCTACAAGGAACTCAAATGCACCGAAAGGAAAAAACAAACAGCTTCATTAAAAAGTGGGCAAAAAGCCGGGCTCGGTGGCTCAGCCTGTAATCCCGCGCCTTGGGAGGCTGAGGTGAGTGGATTGCCTGAGCCCGCGGGTTCGAGACCCGCCTGGGCAGGCGAAACCTCATCTCTACAATAAATAAAAAAAATTAGCCGGGCG
>CAUYQG010135845.1:0-11761 GCA_963574415.1 Tarsius wallacei
ATAGGCTTAGGTTTTTTTGTTTTCTAAGTAACATGAAATAAAGAATACTTAGGTTAGGTTCTATTTTTCTGATAATATATTTGATTTAAGCACTTACTTTTTCTTTAAACCAATTAATCAGAGCTCTGTTATATATTTTAGCTTAAAAATATCACATATGCATAACATGTATAGACACATGGACATATGCACAGAGAGAAGCAGATCTTATAGTTTTCATTAAGATTCTTTATTAGCCAGTTTTCAAATACTTTCTTCCCCCCCTGTGATTGTCTCCCCTTCTGATTACTTGTTTAAAGAAAAAGTAAGTGCTTAAATCAAATATATTATCAGAAAAATAGAACCTAACCTAAATGTTCTTTATTTCATGTTACTTAGAAAACAAAAAAACCTAAGCCTATTCTGGTCCTGCCCTAGGCTGAAGGGGCAAAAAATGATTCAGACTGAAGCGGCCAAGGCTCTTTCTCCTTGGGCCCTCCAGAGCCTATGGTAACCACAGATATTGGGGGCCACCCAGTTAAACTCTTAGTAGACACTGGGGCAGAACTTTTGGTCCTAAAGTCACCATAGGACCTATGTCTAAAAATCAACTTTTACTACAAGGAGCAACAGGAATAATTACCAACTACAAATTCACTTCTAATCGGACTGTTGACTTGAGAACAAAAGTGGGTAACGCACTCATTTTTAGCAGCTCCTGAGTGTCCATTCCCTCTCATGGATAAAAATCTGTCATGGAAATTAAGAACAACCATTGTGTTTTCACCTGACACAACTGAAATGTTTATTCCTACTACGTATCAAATGCTCTTAACTGTTTCACTTTCTAAAGAATATCTTTTAACCTCTCCAAAGTCTACTACTAAAAATGTTCTGTCAAGCTTACTTCTACAGTTGCATCAGGAGTTTCCTTCCATCTGGGCAGAAACCAAGCCACCAGGATTGGTGAAGCATCACCTTCCGGTGGTGATAAGTTTACTGACATCAGCTACTCCTGTCCGAGTCCACCAGTACCCTATGAGTTTGCAGGCCCGGAAAAAAATTGCTCCTCATATAAAAAAACTCTTAGCTGCCAACATTCTGACTCCATACAAGTCAGCATGGAACACACCTTTCTTGCTAGATCAGAAACCAGGAACTTCTGACTACCGTCCAGTTCAAGACTTAAGAAAAGTCAACAAGCAGGTAAAAACGATTCATCCAACTGTTTCTAACCTACACACTCTACTTAGTCTAATTTCCCCTCAACATCAAGTATATACGGTGCTAGACTTAAAAGATGCTTTTTTCTCTATTCCCCTGTCTCCTGTGTCTGGATCTGTCCACTCAAAAGCAAAAATAGGTTGGCTAACAAGACACAGGGGAATAGAGAAAAAAGCATCTTTTAAGTCTAGCACAGTATATAGCTGATGTTGAGGGGAAGTAGACTAAGTAAAGGTGTACAGGTTAGGAACAGTTGGATGAATAGTTTCTACCTGCTTGTTGACTTCTCTTAAGTCTTGAACTGGACAGTAGTCAGAAGTTCCCGGGTTCTGAACTGGCAAGAAAGGTGTGTTCCATGCTGACTTGCATGGATCAGAATGTTTGCAGCTAAGAGTCTTTTTATATAAGGAGTAATTCCTTTCCAGGCCTGCAAACTCATAGGGTACTGGTGAACTCGGACAGGAGTAGCTGATGCCAGTAAACTGACCACCACTGGAGGGTGATGTTTCACCAATCCCGGCGAGTTGGTTTCTGCTCAGGTGAAAGGAAACTCCTGCTACAACTGTAGAAGTAAGCTTGACAGAACATTTTTAGTAGTAGACTTTGGAGAGGTTAAAAGATATTTTTCAGAAAGTGGAACAGTTAAGAGCATTTGATATGCAGTAGAAATAAATATTTCAGTTTTATCAGATGAAAACACAATAGTTGCTCTTAATTTCCATAACAGATCTTTACCCATGAGAGGGAACAGACACTCAGGAGCTACTAAAAATGAGTGCATTATCCTCTTTTGTCCCAAGTCAACAGTCCATTTAGAAGTGAATTTGCAGCCAGGCTTGGTGGCTTAGCCTATAATCCCGCTCTTTGGGAGGCTGAGGTGAGTGGATTGCCTGAGCCCACGGGTTCAAGATTCACCTGGGCAACTTGGTGAGACCTCATCTCCACAACAAATCAAAAATAATTAGCTGGGTGTGGTAGTGCGCGCCTGTAGTTCCAGCTACTTGGAAGGCTGAGGCAGAAGGATTGCCAGAACCCAGCTGGTCAAGGCTGCAGTGGCTGGGAGCAGCCACTGCACTCCAGTCTGGGTGACAGTGTGAGAGTCCAACTCAAAAAAAAAAAAAAAGAATTGTGAACACTGCAGGGGCTCAGATACAGCTACCTCAGTAGCTCCCTGAGAATGTTTGAAACTGACTCAGAAATTGACAGCTAGATATCAAGTCAAGGAAGAACTTGGGGGAGGGAAACTTTGACCAAAACAAGTATGTTAGCTCCAATTCATAGAAACTCTTTTAGTGCCTAAAGTCTTTGAATAGCCTTAAATAATAGCTTTTTGTTGTCCATTGATATTTGATCATATCATATGCTGTAAAATACAAAATATATGACTTTATATGTACCTTCTAGAAGTTTTACAATTATTATCACAAACACATAATCTAATTAAATAAAATGTTTATTTATTTTATTTTATTTTTTGTGTCGGTGACTCACTCTGTCGCCCAGGCAACAGTGGCCCACGGCCACCACAGCCTCGACCTGCTTCAGCCTTCCAAGTAGCTGGGACTACAGGCATGCACCACCATGCCCAGCTAATATTTTGATTTACTGTAGAGATGAAGTTTCGCCAAGTTGCCCAGTCTGGTTTCGAACCCATGGACTCAGGCAATCCTCTCGTTTCCACCCACAAAGTGTTGGGATTACAGGCATGAGCCACCGTGCCCAGTCTGATTTATTTTTATATTCACTTCTTCATGGTGTCTTTGTAGAAGTCTTTGAAGAACTATTGACAAAATGTCGGTAGTCTGATGATGATAAGAAAGAGAAAAAAAGTGTCATTTTAATTTTCTTTTTTGCTATGTCTGTTCCCTTTCTTTGTTGAAGGTGAAAGTCTGGTTTCAAAATAGGCGAATGAAGTGGAAGAGAGTGAAGGGAGGACAACAAGGAGCTGCAGCTCGAGAAAAGGAACTGGTGAACGTGAAGAAGGGGACACTTCTTCCATCAGAGCTTTCGGGAATTGGTGCGGCCACCCTCCAGCAAACAGGGGACTCTCTAGCAAATGAAGACAGTCACGACAGTGACCACAGCTCAGAGCATGCACACTTATGATATACACAGAGAGGACCAGCTCCATTCTCAGGAAAGAAATGTTGTGACAGCAAGCCTTACCCAAACATCGTTTACACAGAGAGTTGACTATGGCAGTGATTTTTAATATTATTAAATTCTGGCATCTTGAGTCTGTTTTTCATGATTTATAGAGGGTTTACACTAAGTGCCACTTATTAAAGACATTTCCAGAGTGAAGATGGAGAAGGTGAACTTGCTTTGAATATTCCAAGTGTTTGGTCAGGTGTATGGCGGTGAGCAGGTATGTGTTTGCTTTTGCTTGCACTGAAAATTAAATTGCTATCAAGAGCAGACTATGAAACATTTTTATTCAAGATGCCTCAAGAGCGAAGATGCCGAAGATGAACTTGCTTTGAACATTCCAGATGTACGAGGTCATGTGAATGACAGTGGGCAGGTATTTGCTTTTGCTTGCACTGAAAATTAAACTGCTATCAAGAATAAACCAGCCACAGTGCCTGAAATCACTCGTTGATTTAAAAAAAAAATGTAACTCTGTATATATTACCCTTAAGTCATTTTCCTGTCTTCACTAATTTTAGCAATGCATTCATATTAGCTGATGAAAATGGGCGCTCACAATGACATCCAGAACTGCTTCTTCTCTTTTTCATACATTTTGTCATCCCGGAGACAATCAGTATGTGCTTACTTGTGTTCAAGTAGAGAAGAATACAGTAGAGTCTGATAGGACATATTCTTGTACCACAGACAAAACAAATCTTATGTTGCATTTACTATCAACTGCTGCTAATACATTATTATAAAACTTACCTAGCTCCTCAATTCTTCCTATCTTATAGCTTGAAAAAAATTTAGGATCATAGGCAAATCAGTTACCTTGCAGAAAGAGCTTTGTATGACAGACATTGTCTGATTTTATTTCTATAAAATGTTAACTGTATGAATATGATTTCATTAACAATGAAAAGGTTTCTTCCTGATTGGCAATGGTGTTAGACAAGGTGCAAAGCAAAATTGGTTCCTCAAGTTGATAGAAAACAAAATCCTGATTGTCTTCAAATTAAATTCAGTAGACACATTACTTTTTCATATGTGATGTATTCATGCAGAAAAACAATCTTTGTATTTTGTAAAAAAATAAAAAAATTTAATAAATGATCCTTTGTAAATAATTTTGGTCTCCCTACTGTTATTTCCTTAATTTTTATGGATTTTAATACCAGTACTTAAGTCTCAAATTTATCTTCTCCAGATGATCATAATTAATCATTTACTTTTTTTAATTTCTGAAATTTTTGTGATACATTAAAAAATCAGTTCTCAGTAATCAAATGGCATCTAAAAATTAGTTAAGCCATTTCTCTGATTTGAAGAATACATCAAGTGGATTTCTTTGTGTGCTTTATGAAGCCAAAGATCACAGTGGGAGAAAAGGTAATATTCACCACAATGAGGTAAATAAAATAGTCACATATTTTAAAAGTCATGCATCTTAAGTGTGAGTTAATCCATTAGTTGTTCTCGAGTCAGAATATACAGGATCTTTGATGTGAAATATAGCTAAACAGGTCATCAAAATCCTCAGTACTAAAGGACATTACTGATGTAAGAAGTCAAGGATTATGTTGACTTAATGCATTTTGCTTCATGCATGATTACAGATACTTTGGGTGCCTAAGTCATACTTACAAATTTATTACAGTGTTTTTAAATTTGTTCCATATTTTAATCAGAAATGCTTGATATGGTGGCCAGTATTTTCTCCTCGCCCCAATTAATTAGGAATAGTGAAAAAAGTAATCAGTAAAAATTTCTAAAAACTTCATTAGTTAATTGATTTCATTTGCTTTAGAATGATTAGACTGACAAAAATTAAATTGACTTTTTTTTTAACTTACTCTAGTATGATATATAAAGAGTATTCAAGAAATAAAGTAAATAACACTATTTGTATAACATTTTCCCTTTGTGCAATAAACTTTATCTCTGTCATTAACAATGTTTCTAAATTAACGTTGAGGATGGACCATTCAGATTGCAGTCTTCCAGACATAAAACAAACACTTTTCTATCAATCACTTGAATGAATATGAACTATATTTGTACTGATGACATCTACTTGGGTGGACTGACTCTTTTTAATGTAGAATAGGATTTAAATTCAAAACATCTTGACAAATTGGAAAAGTGGAAAGACGTAAATCAAATTGAGTCCAATAGGGACAAAGTGGAAGATAATTCATTTGGGCAGGAAAATAATTTCCAGAAATAAGAGAAAAAGACTACTTAGGAGTAGCTTAAAAAAAATAAAATAAAAAAGAGCTAATGGCTGAGCCAAGAAGAAAGATACATGATACAAGAATTTCAATGAATACATGAAGTAGAAAAAAGTGAAATTGAATAGATATGACATTTAGGAAACATAAGGCAGTTGTATCGTGGGCCATATCTTTATTAGAGAATTGTGAGTGATCCTAATTTGAAGTTTAACTCCAGAGAATACAAAGTGGTAGAAAGGCCACATGGCCAAGCAACTTTATTTATGATTAATTAAAATGATCTACTATGTATGATGCTGTTTACATCAGCACGTTGTCAACACACTGACAAGTTAAACAGGCAGGCTAGAGTAATTTTAATTCAAGATAGCTAGAATGTGCTGTCTTTTTGGAGTATTTTCATATTCTTTCTTCAAAGTGGTGAATAAGTTAGCTAGATAATACTTCGATATCTTTGATAATTGAAATTCTTTGAGGAAAATTAAGATATTCTCATGCACTATCTGGGATTAATTCACCCCAGAGGTGCCAGAAATCTAAACGAAAACTACATGGTTTTATTCTGCACTGGGCTCCTGGTATGGCATAGTATCTTATTACTTAATGCTATCTTCATGTAACTCTATCTTAGACTCTGTAGCTCTGTGGAAATTCATGGTAGTATAAAAGCACCTTTCTCTGAAAATAATATAAAATCATTGTTAGGGTGATTTTTTTTTTTTCAGCAGGATTCAGAGGGATAAACACTACAAAGTTTTTCCAAAAGCTGATCCACATATTTTTGTTTGTTTGTTTGTTTTTAAATTGGAGTCTCACTCTGTCACCCAGAGTGCAGGGCCATGTTCACGACCACTGCAGTCCTGACCTGCAAGACTCAAGACTTCCTTCTCCTTCAGCCTTCCAAATAACTGGGACTACAGGCACATACCACAAAGCCCGGCTCTTTTTTTTTTTTTTTTTTTGAGGTGGAGTCTCACTCTGTCATCCAGGTTGGAGTGTAGTGGCATGCTCATGGTCACTGTAGCCTCAACCTGCTGGGCTCAGGCAATCCTTCTGCCTCAGTCTTTCAAGTATCTGGAACTACAGGTATGCACCACCATGTCTTGCTAATTTTTCTTGATTTATTTGTAGAGACAGGTTTTACCAAGTTACCCAGACTGGTCTCGAAACCCTGGGCTCATGCAATCCTCTCACCTTGGCCTCTCAAAGTTCTGGGATTACAGGTGTGAGCCACTGTGCCTAGCTTATACAGCATATTTTTACTCATTATTAACATGATCCCAATTACTTCTTATTTACCTATTCCTGACAGTCTATATTTTCTTCTTCAGAGACCATGCATAACACTTAAGTTTGACTTTTTTTTTTTTTTGAGTCTCACTCTGTCGCCCGGGCCAGGGGTCCCCAGGTCCTTGTTAAGAATCAGACCACACAGCAGGAGGTGGGCAATGGACAAGATATTGAAGCTTCATCTGTCTTTACAGTCACTTCCCATTGCTTGCATTACTGCCTGAGCTTCTGTCAGATCAGTGGTGGCATTTGTTTCTCACAGGAGTGTGAAATTGTGAACTGCACATGTGAGGGATTTAGGTTGTGCACTCCTTATGAGAATATAAAGGCTAATGATCTGAGGTGGAGCTGAAGCAGTGATGCTAGCCCTGGGGAGCAGCTGTAATACAGATTAACATTAGCAGTGAGGTTTGACAGCACAGAGACCACAATAAATCAATTGCTTGCAGACTCATCAAAACTCTATCAGTGAGTGGCAAGTGAGTTGATGAACTTCAGTTGTACAGCTGCATCTGATAACAGGCTTTTAGTCAGAATCCAACACTTATTTTAGTCTGGGCATGGCCTGCCCATCATTTCATTTACCACTTTCTTCTGTACCTCTTTTTTTTAAAATGATGAATTGGATAATTATTTCATTATATATTGCAATGTAATCATAATAGAAATAAAGTGGACAATAAATGTTATGTGCTTGAATCATGCTGAAACCATCTTCCCTCCAAGTCTGCAGAAAAATTGTCTTCTATGAAACCAGTCCCTGATGTCAAAAAGGTTGTGGACTGCTGGTCCAGGCTGGAGTGCAGTGGCATGGTCACAACTCACTGTTACCTTGACTTCCTGGTCTCAGATGATCCTTCCACCTCAGCCTCTCGAGTAGCTGGGACTATAAGCCCATACCACCCCATCCTGCTGATTTTTTTATTTTTTGTAGAAGCGAGGTCTCACTAAGTTGCCCAGGGTGGTCTCGAGCTCCTGAGATTAGCAATCCTCCTGCCTTAGCCTCCCAAAGTGCTGTGATTACAGGCATGAGCCACCATGCTGGCAATTTTGTTTTTTTAAAAACAAACTAAATGCATTTAAAAATAACCTCCACTAAAGTTTTAACATATGCGGGGATGCCATTATATGAATTATATGTGGGAATGACTTGTGAAATTCAGTCAGAGCTTTCCTTAGCCTAGTAGACTATGATTTGAGGCAACAGAAAAACAAAGTAGGTTATAAAACAAATATCTTACATTTTCAATGCTACTAGAACATTTTTTAAATTACTGCCATATTTATGATGGCAAATGCATTACAGAATTTTAAAGAAACTATAGAGCTACAACAAAATCAGTAACAAGGCAGTGACTAGAAAGTATCCTAAGTTAGTGACTAGAAAGATCTACAGAAAATATTTTTCACTTTAATGTATAAATATAATTAGACTGGTGATTTTTAAGAATAAGTCAGGACAGGCTTGGTGGCTCAGCCGGTAATCCCGTGCTTTGGGAGGCTGAGGTGAATGAATTGCCTGAGCCAGCAGGTTCGAGACCCGCCTCGGCAACTTGGCGAGACCTCATCTCTACAATAAATCAAAAAAACTAGCCGGGCATGGTAGTGCACACCTGTAGTCCCAGCTACCTGGAAGGCTGAGGCGGAAGGATTGCCGGAGCCCAGGAGGTCGAGGCTGCAGTGGCTGGGAGCATGCCACTGCACTCCAGTCTGGGCAACAGAGTGAGACTCCAACTCAAAAATAAATAAATAAATAAAAATAAGAATAAGTCATTTACACCAGGCCCTATTTTTTTGGTAATAAAATGCTGTTAAAATAATTCAGTTAATATTTGAGGTGAGTGGTATTTGTACTATAATGCAATGTTTAAAATATCAAGTACAAATAAATGGCAGAGTTTTTCTTGGAACCATCTGTGGAATAATTTCATTTTCTTGTCAACTCCCTTTGTTGCATTATTTCAACAAAGAACAATCTAGAATTAAAACCAAATTTGAAGCTATTGGAGATTTAACATTGAGATTGACATTCTAAACATCATACAAACATTTGGAATATGCAGGATTGACCTGGAAATACTGTTATAAACTTTTTTTTTTCTTTTTTGTAGCAATGAGGTCTCACTATGTTGCCCAGGCTGTTCTCAAACTCCTGACCTCAAGTGATCCTCCTACTTCAGCCTCCCAAAGTGCGAAGATTACAGTACAGGTGTGAGCTACCACACCTGGCCTTGGTCATGTTTTTATATTTCATGCTTAAAGTTGGTCAGGATTTGAATAACAGTCCTCATGAGTACCTCAACATTTCTGCTTTCAGCTCTTACAAAATGCTGCTAGAGGTAGTATAGTGGACAAAGGAATAAAGATGGCCCCAGAAAACAAGATTGTTACACCAAACTCTGAGAATCTATAAAAATAAGCTGCTCGGGTTTAAATATGCCTTTTAAAGAATCTAATTAATTCTTTATTATCTTGTAGTTTTACAGTATCCTTATTGTGATATTTTAAATGGTTAAATATATTAAAAGTACATTTAAGAGAGTAAAACTATTTTTTTCTTTTATGTCTTATTTTTCCCCATAATAGCTAACTGTTATTCAAAGTCAGCTTCAAACTGTGGTTAGAAAAATTCCAGAAAAAACTTGATTGCATCACAGTGTATTCAGTCAGCTCAGTAATCCCCCAATAAAATATTGTTTACTCTTGTTACAGATGGTTTTTAGAAACAGTTCCCAAAATAGAATGAATTTGTAAATATAAATTATTTGTCACATTCACTTCATGTAAGGAATGATACACAGTGATTTGAGTGTATGGTAACAGTAAGTTTAGGCTGTACTTTGTATTTTTGTCCTTTATGAAATAATTCACTGAGACAAACTTATTTTTTTAATTAAAGAGTAATCACCGGTTTAGTAATAATCACATTATCCTTGAGTTATTTAAGCATACATTCTATTTTCAGATATATGTAATATTGTTAGTTGAAATCATTAAATATTATGTCTTTTTCTTCTCAGTGCACATTAATTTTGAAGACAGTATTAGAAAATACTTGTCATTATGGATAGGGGTTTTTTAAATCATTCCTGGCTTTATTTGTTTTTTATTTTTATTTTTTGAGTTGGAGTCTCACTCTGTCACCCAGACTGGAGAGCAGTGACACGCTCCCGGCCACCGCAGCCTCAGCCTGCTGGGCTCTGGAGATCCTTCCGCCTCAGCTTTCCAAGTAGCCAGAACTACAGGCATGTGCTATCATGTCTGGCTAATTTTTTGTTTTATTGTAGAGAGGAGGTCTTGCCAAGTTGCCCGGGCTAGTCTGGAACCCGCAGGCTCAGGCAATACACTTGCCTTGGCATCCCAAAGTGCTGGGATTACAGGCTGAGCCACCGAGCCCCGGCGGCTGGCTTTATTTTTATTTTGTGTATGCGTTTATTCTATCTTATTCTACCTTCTCCTGAATATACTACTGCCAGTAAAAGGAGTAAATTTTCAAATATCTTACTAATTGCCCAGTTTAAAGAAACATTAGACCCAAACTGTTTTACAGAGCTGAGCCATTAATTCCAATTAAAGTGTTTATTTAGTTTTCTTTCTTTCTGTTCTTTCTTTTTTGAAGACAGAGTTTAATTTTCTTTGGACTTGCCAATATAGTTTCATCATCATGGGAATATATGGTGTAAGAGAGTGTTTTGGTGTTTTTAATAAAAAGTAGAAAAAGTGGACAGATAACATATTATCTAAAATGGTAAGTAAATAAAAATACTTCTTGAATCATTCAATATAAAAATAGAGTTCAGCTCATACTGCTGTACATTTTTATAAGAGTATCATCAACTTAGTATCCTTTAGAACTTATCAAATATGTTTTTCAAATTTGCCTTTAACTATCACTATGTGGGGCACATTTTTGCTTAGTGGAAAGATGTGATTTTAGCAAAATCTTACCTTTTGTATCTGAAATAAAATATTTGCTAAATGTTATACACTTTATGAGATAAAAACCATAGGAGATTGTATCTTGTCAGAATATTCAATTTAGCAAAAAACCACAAATCTAACTGGTTAAATGAAGAAATGCTTAATCATGACCATACCTATGTCTGGTATCTCACATAGATTTAGGCATTGATGGTGATAATAAAAATCTGTTACTCTAAAAATTTTCCACTACTCAGGAGGTTGAGGCTAGAGGATTGCTTGAGGTCAAGAGTTTTATACCAGCTTGAGCAACATAGTGAGACCTCATCTCCAAAAAATAAATAAATAAATAAATAAAAAAGTCTAGTGCTTGCAAAGCATTGTGTAAATTGCTAGAGTGAAAGTCAAATCAGAACAAATAGGAAATCACTTTTTGTTCCTCACAAAAACTTTGGTTTTGAATTTTTTTTAATGTACCTTAAGCCTAATGACAAAATTTACATTATTAGTGAACACTTTTATGGGGAATCCTATAACATTCTGGAATTACAAAATTAATAAATTAAGGAAGTTGTGAAATTAATATTACCTTAGATTTGCTTTAAATTCTTTTTTTCAGGCTACCTTGGCCAATATTTAGTGAATAGTCAATTCAGTTCATCCATTCATTCTACAAATATTTCTATACTAATCATATATAATACTCTACTCAATCATCTTTTTTCTTTTTTTGCTGTGCTATTGATTTCTGCTAGTATCTTCTTTTTTTTTTTTTTTTTTTTTTCTGAGTTGGAGTCTCACTCTGTCGCCCAGACTGGAGTGCAGTGGCCGCTCCCAGCCACCGCAGCCTCGACCTGCTGGGCTCCGGCGATCCTTCCGCCTCGGCCTTCCAAGTAGCTGGAACTACAGGCGCACGCTACCACACCCGGCTAATTTTTTGATTTTATTGTAGAGATGAGGTCTTGCTTGCCCAGACA
>CAUYQG010135849.1:0-38165 GCA_963574415.1 Tarsius wallacei
CCTTATTGGTGTGCTGTTCCTCTATGCAAAGGTATGGTTTACAGAGAGGAGAAAAGAGAAGAAAAGGAAAAGAAAAGAAGAAAAAAAAAGGAACAAAACAGTAGGAATAGAATCAAGTCATTAAACTAACAGAGCCAATCAAGTACACTCCGAGACTTTTCGTTTAAGTCCAATGTCCTTTCAGCTCTGATTTCTAGCTGTCTTCTCAGGCTGGTAAATTTGTTCATAGTTAGGTTCAGTTGCCCCTGGCCTGCTGTGAAGGGCAGTTCAAGCTTGTTATTCCCATTTCGGTGTTGTTACCTTGAATCGCCAGCAGGTGGTGCTATCTCAGCCGCTCGCCCCAGAGGGAATGGAGCTGGATGAGAGCCTAGACAGAAGCCGGAGATGAGAGCCTGCCTCAGGCCACATGGGAGGAGACCCACGGCCTGGCAGGACGACACGGTGGCTGTAGAGGAGGCAGTGATCTCAGCAGATTTTGCTTGCAGGGGCTTCGAGGTCTGAAGTCGTGGATCGCCTCAGGCATGGGTGGCGCAATGCGTAATGGCCGCCACAGAGGCGGCGGCAGCGTGGGCTGCTGTGTCTGTGTCTGCGGCAGCAGTGGCTGTCCAGACTGCCGTGATGCTTCAGCAGTGGCAACAGCTGAGCTCCGTGTGAACAGCAGGCTGCCGATGATGGGATCCGCAGCCCCCGGGGAGAGAGCCAGAGACCTTCTGTGTTCTCCTTTGCGGAGGGTCTCATAGACCAGGCTGCCCTGTCACCATCTTGCTGGAAACCCCATGTTTTTTTTTTTTCTTTTTGAGACAGGGTCTCACTGTCACCCAGGTTGGAGTGCACTGGTGCAATCATAGATAGCTCACGTGATCTCTCTGCCTCAGTCTTCTGAGTAGTTGTGACTACAGGTGCTTGCCACTGTGCCCCACTCATTGAGTCTCAGTTTTTTTGTGTGTGTGTGTGTTGGGGTCTCACTCTGTTGCCCAGTCTGGAGTATAGTGGCATGATCACAGGTCACCACAGCCTTGATCTCCTGAGCTTCCTCTTATTTTTTAAAAAATGGAAAGACCTAGGAGAACAATGCTAGAAACCTTTTGAACAGAAGTGAGAGATGGGAAGGGTAAAAAATAGAAGGTCGAGGCTGAGCCCACTGTGGAGGCTTAGGAGAAAGGTCACTGGGAACACAGTTGCATGGATATTACTATTTTATAACAAATATGCAATTTTAAAAGCCCTTAAAAATGTACTCCTTTGACTAACGACTTTGGAATAGCACAGGGCAAATGTTTGGTAACATTTAAATGCTTCAAAACTGACTGATTCACATTATGAAACTGCCTTTTCCCAGTTCCCTGTGCATTAATTTGAACATTTTTTCCAGTTCAAGTTAAATGAATCTTACCATGTGTTTTTACTATCATGGAACTTCCTGCCACCTAAGCTGCAAGGTACTTACAAAATCAAAATGGTTGGACTTCATCACTCTTACTATAAGGAAACAACACTATAAGAGGGAACAAGGGGGAACCACATCACAGAATTTTCTTGAAA
Source organism: Tarsius wallacei (assembly GCA_963574415.1). NCBI lineage: Eukaryota > Metazoa > Chordata > Mammalia > Primates > Tarsiidae > Tarsius > Tarsius wallacei. The sequence continues at coordinate 1,543 of CAUYQG010135849.1, forward strand.
GCCATTTAACCCCACTGTCTAGTGTATAGGGGGTCTGGCTTCTTCACACCTTTGTTCTTGCTGACTGAACTGAATTGGCCTCAGATGTCATTGCTCCTGAAACCTGATGCACTGGCTACCTGCTATGGTTGCTCTCCTATGGATAAAGGCATTTCAGTGGCTTCAGACAATTGTTATTTCACTGGCATGACAGTAGTTTATCATTGGGCAATGTTTATCTTCAGCTATAAAATCTTCATGAAACTTTAGTACGCAGCTTTTTGTATAGACACACACATGTGGTGCCCATAGATGCACTTGTGTACACACAGGCACATACTTTCTAGTTTTAGAAGATTGCCCAGGCTCTCTCACACACTCTGTGGGGAGTGACCCCTTTTTTTTCCTTATGCCTCTAAATACCTAGAGTTGATAAAGGCCCTTCCTCTTTCAATCTCAAGTTTACTCTCTTCTCTTGTGTCAGGATATCTAGCACTTCTTGTCCCCCCAAAAGTCCACCATATTTCTGTTGTATTGATTTAGCCTGCAAACATATCTGTCATACCTATGGGAAACTGCCGGAGGGACAGTGGCATACCTCATAAACAAGGATACCTGCATAATGACCACTTGCATACCTAACCCTGAATTGTACCTCCACATTTCTAAAATAAAATAAAAGTGAAAAAGAAATTCTCAACATTAATTTACTTTGAACTCTTGGAGGTTACCTCAATTCCTGGCACAACAGTGGATACTCAACAAATATTGCTTGTACTGAGCAGAACTAACTTGCAAAAAGAATGGCAGCCCATGGAAACGTCAGTACCTTGTTAGTTAATAAGAAATAGGCATCATTTTAGCATTTTTCCGGTAGTTTATAGACTTTGTATGTATACCATGAACTATACTCAGAGCGATACGTACTGTAGTAGGGTATTAAACCTATAAATAGTGTTTGCTGAGCATACAGAGCAGGGGATAATTCATATTGAGAAATAGAAGAGGTAAAAATGTTTCATAAAAAAGTGGAAGTCCTTGATGGGCTCGGTAGTTGGAGCTTCCTTTTGTTAGGGCTGACAGTGGGAGAACAGCGTATGGAAAGAGAATGTTTTGGAGAGAAAGGGCGTAGGTTGAATAAGCATGGAGATGCTAATTAATATACGATGTGATCATAACAGCCTTGGAGTGGCGTTGTCGACATTGACTAAGATAACAACTGCTGATTGACTTTTTTCAGCAGTTTGGGCAGAGGAGGGGATTGATAATTGTTGAAGGAATCTGTGTTAAATCACCAGTTCTGTTACTTGTCCCCTCATCTTTTGACTGTAAGTTTTTTGCATTAAATATAGGACCAGTGAAGTTATCTATATGCCGGGCTTTAAAAACCTGGCTTAAGTTGAATCCTAGTAAAACCAGAGAAGGCATGTTAAATCACAAAGGCGTCACTTACAGAACATAAAGTTTGAAGCACAGGATTGAATTGGAAAATTGCAAATGGTTAAAACAAGAGAACTGAAATAGCTGGAGTTTCAGCAAAAAGAAGGAGATTCAGTCATGTAAGCAAGAAATAGATTGTAAAATATGGAAGAAAAATGTGGGGAGAAAAGTATTACATGTGTATGCTGACTCTAAAGGAGTATTTAATTATTTTTTTTCAGGCTAAATATTTGAATTGAATGCCTCTTGTAACATGAAAATGTTTACTTAACTTTTTAGTTTCGTAGCCCTTGTACTTTAAAGGGTAAAATACATCCATATTAGAGTCAGGACATTCTTGTTCAAATGTTTTATTTTCCATATGTTTTTCCTAAATGAATTTTATTGAGATAATTAAAAATTTGTTAGAAAGGCGATGTATTATCTCAGACCTTTACATTCTAAAATAAAATGTGAGAATGAATAGATTATACAGCTGACATTATCTAGTTAGCTTTCCTGATTCTTATGACTTCAAAGGGCTTGAGTGTACACAGTGGTAGAGTTCATCTCTTTTCAGTCAGTGTACATTTTTCCACTCAGTGTCCTTGGAAAATAAAGTACCCTTTTTAATGTGGATTTAAATGTGCACTCAAAATAGAAAGGTACATGTGTATTCTTTGGAAACAAATAGCATCCTGCAGTTAAATACATTTCTTTGTTACCATGTTCCCCACGTAAGTACAAACATTCATTTTGTTTTAAAGATGTCCCTCCAGAAAAGGCTTTCTTGCTGGTAGTGTAGACACAGACAAGAACCAGACTGAAAAGATTTCTCCACAGAATGTTGTTTATTCAAAAGCAGTAAGGTATAGGTGTAGTTTTTTGTCAAATTGTTTTTATGAGACTTATGTTGTTATTCCGACTCCATGAACCTCACAGAAATATTTTGCTCTTGTGCAGAGAAAATTCCGATTTCATGCTTGGAAGAATTTTATCAAATATTTATGAACACAAAATAGTTATTCCTGTTATACATGCACATATCATTAAGACACATGCATACACACTTTTACTCCTTACACATTCTGATCTAGATAAGCAGCTGAAAGCTATTTCACATGAATTATCCAAGAGGAAATTTTTGGTGCAATAAATGTGACCTTTGCATCCTGTTTCTTTCAAATCAGAGAGAGAGATTTAGTTGTAGCTACAGGCATCCCAGAAAATAAAAAAAAATAATTGCATTGTACCAGTCAAATATGTTCTAATTATTGAATTTAGTCACATGGTTAACAACAAGTTAATGATAGGGCAAGATTTTCCAGGTTTATGCCTGACTAAAATTCACATAAGTTCAACTGTTGATAAAACAAATGATTGACTGCATAAGAAAATTGAAATGTTAGGTAAGTATAAGGACTTCAAAAATAGTTGAATAAATATGCATGTGACTTATGCTACTGAGCTCTTCTCATGACTGCTAAGTCAATTCTTCTCAAAATATGGTCCCTAGACCAGCAGCATCAGCATTAGGTAGACATTTTTGAAAATGCAACTCCATTGCAGACCTCCTGAGTCTAAATCTGTGGATGTAGAACTCAGCCACCTTGCTGTAGCAGACCCTCCCCATAGCTCTGAGGCCCTTTAAGGTTTGAAAACCACTATTTTCTTCCTATTCTCGAGTTCACTAAACATAGTTCATATACAAGGCAACCTTTCAGAAGACTCTGTGAACCCCTCTTAAATGAGTTCCTTGCACCCAAACCCCTGCTCAGGGTTTGCTCTGGGGGCAATCCAAATTAAGACAATGCAATTTACATGTCACCACACATACACACACACACACACACACACACACACTATAGGGTAGTCCTAACAACATGATTTCTTAGGAGACTTCTTACATTGAATTAAAATTTATTTTCACATGCTCTGTTTCTTATTTGAATGTGAATTTTTAAGGGTAAAGTATATTAGGTATAATTTATCTTTATATCTAATTTATCTTTATATCTCCTGGGCCTAGGACAGTGCCTGAAAAATAAGAGTTGTTCAATCAATATTGTTGATATGAATGTGGAAGTAGACAATTTGATTCTTTTATTAATATTGATGATAATAAGCATACTAATAAATGCTTGCAGTTGTTAACAAATAGCTAAAGAAATTCTAAGTTGTTTCAAGTTAGCTAGAACCTAACAAGAAATATGTATGAGCATACCACCATTGAAGAATGTGCCTACTATTCACTCTATTTGGGCTCTTCAGGGGACTCCTAATATGCTCTAATTTTCAGCAATGATATCTTTAAACTACTTCTAAAAATTGACAATTAAGTACATGTATAGAGGGATCCTTGTCTTCTGGGTTCAAAGTGTATATTGCTGTTTTTTACAGGAAACTGCTGTCTTACACTCATATTAAAACATCTGTTGCTACAAATGTAAGTGCTTGAAGTATTTATAAAGTTATTTTTCACATAGGAACTGAGATTTCAAGGTTAGAATCATTTATCCCTAAATAGAGAAGATATAAATGAAAATATTACCAAACTCCCAGTGTGTATGAAGGTCATGACAACATAGCTGTAGCAAATAAAGAAAAAAATAGTTTGGAATTATTTTTTCTAAGTTGGAATGCCCTTATCATAAGAAACTATTTATTTCTGCAGTACATTCTGTGTGGTACAAATCTCCATTTGCTACCTACTAGTTTTTATTTTTATAGCGTTTTAAATGGGTACAGTAATTTATAGCTAGTAGCCAGAATCTCTATCTTAAAAAGAGATGTCTTATGAAGAAAAGTATTATTACCTATATCTCTTCTCTTTCATTAATTTCCCTTTGGTTATTACAAGCATTAAAGGAGAATATATGGGCAGTATAATTATCATCCTTAATACTTTTCAGAAATACTGTATGTTGAATTTGAAGTAGGCTAGGGAACTTATTAAAGAATTGCTAAAACTTGCACAGCTCTGTCAAATCTATTTTTTAAAGTTTATAAAATAATTGAAACTGATTTTTTTCTAGTGAAAACTGGGGATCTGTAAGTATCCTTATTCCAACAATAGTATCCTAAGCTATGATCTAGAATTCTTTCATAAAGAATAAACATAAAGAGGCCAACAAGATTTCCTATTTGTGGTGCATTAATTTTTAGTTTCTCCTTTTTCCTGTCTCCACTTCATTGCAGAATCTTTCAACTCTTTTTACTCATCTTCTTCATACCTCTTTTACAAGACATATGTCTCTCTACTGCTTTGAGTATCCTTCTTTATTGTTTTGCCTTCAGAGATTTTTTTCATTCTATCCTAGATCTGGAGATCCAAGATCTATCCAAGACCTGAAGAAAAAACTTGCCCTTGTCTTTTTTTTTTCCTGCCTTTTTATATTTAAAAGTTACGAGAGTTCCCTGTGATAATTCTTCTAACCAAGATTATAATCTCCTATTTAAATTTATTTTCCGTGTTAACCATAGAATATCAGTTATACTTTATAAAAATTAAATAAAAAGGAAAATTCTCATAACTACAGGGCTGGAAAACTGAACCATAAAAGAATCTGCATCAGCCTTTTCCTTCAGTAAAAAAGTTCTACAGTAGAGATTTTTGAAAAATATTTTTTTTAAAGCTGGTAAAATTTTTCTTAACTTCTCACTTGCTGGCCCAGTTTCTTTATCATTGGGGATTGGGGAGTATCTGTTATTCTTTGTTTTGATTATTGGAGAGCTGAATTTATCAATTTAGCACTTGCTATAAAAGATCGCATTTTGAGCCCAAAGCTGAGCTATGCATTTTGACGTGTGCATGCTTTCGGAATTATTTTTTTCTCCTTGACACAAGACCACTGAGGGAATTTGCACCAAAAGATACAGTTAAGCAAACAAAAAAAACTTGCGCTTCCCTGGAAAAGAAATGATGTGGGAAAAACACCTCCCTTTGGTAGAGCAACTGCAAATTAAAAAGGAAGATCCCAGTGTGCAGTTGGTGATGTTTTGTTGCAAAAAAATCAAAACTACATCAGCTCTCTCAAATGAGCAAAAGAGCAAATAGAAAAAAGAAGTATTTAGAAGACTTACAAAGCTCTTTTGAAAGCTGGAGACCCAGAAACTTCACAGGTAAATACAAAGAAGAAAACAAAATTCAGTGGCCTGGAGGGTGAGCTAATGAAGTAACAGAGAATGAATCAATATTTATCAATTTAACCATCAGTTAATGAACCTTCTGATTAAGAGTCACAAGTCAGATGAAATAACATGGCAGATAATTATGTCAAATGTGAAGCAGGGGGAATATCAAGATCAGAATAAAAGTGTCTCCACCAACCGCGAAGAAATAAACAGGGAGATTATACATCCTGTAATAATTTTAATTCTGTAAATTGATCTTTATAGGAATTAGTTGCCGAGGGTATAATTGTTTTAGTTTATTCCATTTTCCTTAGTGCTTAGTACCTTATACTGGTTTTCAAGCCTTTTTCTGATAAAAACATTAATAGAATACAAAGTGTTAATTTATGGCCAATGCTAATGGTAGTGTTTTTTGATGAGTGTGCCCAGACTTTCAACTACAAAGAGCTTTATTCAGGTTTTATCTAAAAAACAATCTATGGAAATTTCTGTATTATATTTTAGGAAGATACTAGATATTACTATGCTTGGTGATCAGTTTGTCAATGTCTCCTGCCTTCATAAACTTCTTTACAGAACTGTAAGGCACAACCTACATGTAGTAAAGTGTTAGTTGACTTATTTGAGTCAGGCAAAACAGCCCACATATACAATAACAGAACAATTGTCTTGATAGTATTTGCCTAATCAAAATTATTCACTATTTAATCATCTTTTATTCAAACTTTACTCATGTAAACAGTACATGACAAAGCCTTTGCAGCATGAAATAAATCAAAGTTACTGCAAGTAGCTGGAAAGATTTGGATTACATAAAATTTGAACAAGGCTTAAAAGAATTTTAGAGATATTCTCATTATCAAATATACCCTTTGCTATTCCTACTCATGAATGGACGCCATTCTAGAAAAGTCTTGACTGCTAAACTGTATTGTTTAGGGAATACTAAATTTGTTTCTGTTCTATATTAATAGAAGACCTATAACAAAATATCTAAAGTAGACAGTTTTCCCACAGTGACTGGGTATAATTTTACACCAAAGTAAGGAAAACCAATGTTTTAATTAGTCTACACAGTCTGGTCTTGAATAAAGGTACAATTTTCATTAGCATTTTGGACATTAAAAATTTTTTTAAAGCCTGTACCCAATTACTACTCTCTAGAAAATTTAGGATCTCAGATACCCCAAGCTGTAAAGAGATTTCTGGACCCTAGAGAACAATTAATAAGTAACAATAGTTGCAACAACAGTGAAGCCCAGACAAAATCAACCTTAATTAGGTTTTTATTGAGCTGCAGAATACAATTTATTTTTCTAATAAACAGAGTGCATTTTAATATGTTTGGCATTTTATCGTTCTAGTTACCTTTCATTTGTTCAATTTTATCTTATCAAGTTATGATATTTTTAGCCTCCATAACAGTTACCTCCCCACCTGGGACACATCCCCAGAAGCAATTAACTTCTGTAATTAGCTTTGACTCATTAATCTTTGCCTCTTCTGCTTTCCTTTCAAGTAAAAGGGAACTTCCCACCTATTTGTACAGCATAATGTAATATCACAATAAGTTTCTCCTGGTCTTTGCAACTTATTTAAGATAATATTTTCTATGTCAAACTACCCCAAGCGTTCTATTCCTGGGTCATCTAAACATGACAAATAAGTTTCTCTCTATGTTGACAAAAAAGAGAGAGAGAAAAGAAAACAGAAAAGAAGGAAGGAAGGAAAGAAGGAAGGAAGGAAGGAAGGAAGGAAGGAAGGAAGGAAGGACTTGGGACATTTCTTCTGCAAATTGTGATGCAGCCTTCAAAAAAAAAAAAGAAAAAGAAAGAAAGAAAGAGAAAGAAAGGAAGAAAGAAGGAAAGAAAGAAAAGAAAAGAATGAGACCTGAGATCTCATTGTATCTCATCAGTGCCTGGTTATTTCTTTTAATCCATCAGTTATTACTACCCCAGCATAACACTCTATATGTACTCATTATGGAACTTTACACGCACAATATACAAATATATGCATACAAGAGGGACCCTCCAAACAAAACAGAATTATATTTTGGAGGGAGGACCCTTTGTAGTACACTCAGAATTTATTTCTTCTGAGCAAATAGTCAACTGAAGATTTTATCTGAAAGTTTTGAGAAAGTTATGCCACAATTTGAGGAAGAAATGTCCTGAGTTGTGGCAAACAGATGACTGGCTCTTACACTATGACAACATACCTGCCCACACCGCACTGAGTATTCAGCAGTTTTTTACCAAAAATGGCACGACCCCATAGCCCGCCCTACCTATTCACCTCATTTTGCCCTGAGCAACTTTTTTTTTTTGTTTCCTCAGATGAAAAAAAGTCCTCAAAGAGAAAGGCTTTGCCAATGTAGAAGAGGTGAAACAAAAACAGTAGAAGCACTAAAAGGCATCATAATTGATGATTTTAAAAACTATTTTGAGCAGTGGAAAAAGCATCTCAGTAGGTATATTGATTGCATCAAACAAAGGGTACTTTGAAGGTGACTGAAGTTTACTCATGTAAAAATAAATACATAATTTTTATAAATAAATTCCATGTTTTTTTGGTCCCCCTCACATCCACACATAAGCCCATCTGCATATTTGAGATGATTTACCATAGGAATTAATTGGCTCATGTGAGTATAGAGGCCAGATGTTCTACAATTTGCCACCTGCAAGTTAGATAACTCAAAAAAGTCAGTGATATAATTCAGGATGAGTCTTAAGACCAGAGAATCAAGGAAGTGCATGGTAGAAATCCAGGTTGAGTTCCAAGGCTTAAAAGCCAGGAGATCTGATATCTGAAGAGAGAAGAAAATGATGCCCCATCTCAAACAGAGAAAGTGAATTGTTCTCTTTTGTTCTATCTAAGCCTCCCAACCCTCAATGGATTGGATGACACCCACTGACATTGGTGAAAATTATCTTCTTTACTCAGTTTACTATTCAAATACTAATCTTGGCCAGGTCCAGTGGTTCATGCTTATAATCCTAGCACTTTGGAAAGCCAAGGCCAGAGGATCCCTTGAGCCCAGGAGTTCCAGCCCAGCCTAAGCAACATAGTGAGAAACCCTCTCTACCATAAACAAACAAACCAACTTACCAACCAGCAAGCTGGCAGGTATCTGTAGTCCTAGCTTGGAAGGCTGAGTTAAGAGGTTGGTGTGAGCCCATGAGTTCAAGGTTACAGTGAGCTGTGGTTGCATCACTGAACCCCAACATGGGTGACAGAGTAAGACTGTGTTTCAAAAAATAAAAATAAAGAAAAGAAAAAAAAAATGCCAGCCTCTTCTATAACTGTTTCCATAGACACATTCACAAATAATATTTTATCAGCTCCCTGGGCATCTCTTAGTCTAGTCAAGTTGACACAAAATTAACCATCACATTTAGGACTATCAAATCCCCATCACACATATTCTAAATTCAGTGGTTACAAACTACTAGCAAGTAACTACAAAATAATAACCAGCTCCAGGACAGTGTTTGACTATATCAGAGTGTCCTGCTTTTCACAAATCTGCCTTAAGCCATAACTTTCTTGACCTATCATGCCACCATTTGTTGCTAACCAATTCAGCCAAGAGCAAACCACCACATACTAATTTCCCTCAACTCCTCTTTGATTCTCTCAGTCTAAAAATGTGTACGTGTGTATGTGTATGATTGTGTGCATACATGTATATGATTGTATACCTGTGAGGGGGAGGTGAGAGTAATGAAGCTGCTTTTTAAAAGTCAGAAACCACTGTTCAACATCAGGTTCCACTTTGAGTGTCTGTTAAATTTAAAAAAAATCATCTTCATAAAGAAAACAATTACAAGGAAAAAATTGAAGAAGCTGCATTAAGTGTTTGAAACTAGAAATTAGTATCATTAACTTCAAATCATAGTTAGTTTAACCCTCTCCCAAAGACACCAAAAAATCAATGATGAATTACAAAAGTCCTAAACCCATAAAAAGGGAGCAAATAGAAGAAAATGTAACAGAAGACCAGAGTCATAAAAACATTTCTAGAGGACAAAAATTATTATTTCTCTTCAGATATTAAGAAACCGAGATGGGCTTTGCACCCCCCCATCCCAACACACCTTGGGGAGGTGAATCTCCTCTTTCTCTCTCTCTCTAGTTTACTTTCTAAGTAAACTATATTTTCTAATTAAAAAAAAATAACTGAGACACAGTAGCTAAAAGACTGAAGCAAACCAAATGTTTATCAACAGACAAATGGATTAAAAATGTGGTATAAACATAAAGTGTAATATTATTCAACCTTAAAAAGGAAGAAACTTCTCACATGCTACAACATGGGTATACTTTGAAGGCATTATGCTAAGTAAAATAAGCTAGTTACAAAAAGGCAAATATTGTATAATTCCACTTTTTTTTTTTTTAGATCATGTTTTTGTTTTTAATTGTTCTCTATCTCTTAACCTGGAGAGTTTGATACATTTATATTTAAAATAATTACAAGAAGAAAGGACTTATTTCTGCCATTTTGCTACTTGTTTTCTTTTTTTTGTGGGTTTTTTTATTATATTCAATATTTTTTATTATGATTTTGTGGGGTACAGTTAAGGGCTAGGTATACAAATATGCTTCGTTCAGGCACTCTTGTTGATAAGAGGAGCCTCCCCATAATTCCACTTTTATGAAGTATCTGAAGTAGTGAAATTCATAGAGACAGAAAGTAGATTGGTAGTTGCTGTGGTCTAGGGAGAGAGGTAAGAGGAGAAATGGTGTTTAATGAATACAGAGTTTAAATTGGAGAGAATGAAATAATTCTGGAGATGGATCAAACTTAATACACTTAAAGATAATTAAAAAGACAATTTTTGCTATGTATATTTTATCATAATTAAAAAAAAGAAAATCAGCAGGTGTGAGTCTCTGTCCACAGGCTCTGAAGTAAAATAAATTTATCTCTAATTCTATTTTAAGCTCTCATTAAACCATGGTGGCAAAAATTTATCTCAGTCACTATATTTTGCCCACTCCTTTCTCTTGATTTCTGCATGAGTCTCAGGAGAGAAAGTTCATGTAGGATCAAGATTCTCAAGAACTGTCCCACCTGGGCCTCTAGTGATCTGCTAAGTTGAGTGTCCATTGAGAAATCTAGTAATCTAGGACCATACATGTCTCCAAAAGAGATGCTTTTTTGATTTCATGCAAAGTCTAGCTTCAAAGAATCTCTGTAAAGCCGATAGCCCTGTTTTTTAAGATACATCAAGAAGTGTTCCTATGCTGGGGTTTTGCCGCCTACCTAGGGAAGACTCAGGACCCAGAAAGGCCCTAAAGTTTCTTCTTTTTTTTTTTTTTGAGTTGGAGTCTCACTCTGTCATCCAGACTGGAGTGCAGTGGCCGTTCCCAGCCACCGCAGCCTCAACGTGCTGGGCTCCAGCAATCCTTCTGCCTCAGCCTTCCAAATAGCTGGAACTACAGGCGAGCGCTACCACGCCCGGATAATTTTTTTGATTTTATTGTAGAGATGAGGTCTCACCAAGTTGCCCAGGAAGGTCTTGAACCTGCGGGCTCAGGCAATCCACTCACCTCAGCCTCCCAAAGCGCTGAGATTACAGGCTGAGCCACCGAACCCGCCTGGCCCTAAAGTTTCTATGTTCACAAAATCTCCATAGACATTTTTCTCTTTTTTTGATCCAAGAAACCCTCATTATCTTTCTTCATTTTTCCATCATTTCCCCAGAATAGCGAAATCCTTTCTTTAATCTGAAGTGAGGGATATGTAGTGAAGTGTTGTGGCAATGCTTTTTTTCTCCCTCCCACTTCCCCATTTATGTAGTCCTTGTACTTTAAATACTTAAACATTTGGAAGTCAAAAGTTAGAGCTGACTAGTAAGGCATTTTTATAATTTAGGTTGCCATGTCCCTTTTCCAAGGCAAGTAGTCACAGAACAGTCAGTCTTTTGAAAAGTGGTAGGAATGGGAGAAGTAGAGGAAATGGGAGAAATGGCTAATATTGAAAAAATGTCAAACAACAAGAAATATGTTATTAATAACAATTGTTGCATTCATTAATAGAACATACCGAGTAACCATTCCAAAGTGCTCAAAGGTCCAGAGATGGAGAAGTTTCCATGTTTGTATTAAAGATGAGGCAGCTATGTGTGCCTTGGATAGTAGGACTTTATTTTTTTCTCATCTTTTTTTTTTGTTCCCTCTACTCTCTCTAGTGGACTTCTTCTCCCTTGAGGACACAACTCAAAATAGTAAACAAAACAAAACAATAGCAAAAACCTAGCAGGGGACGCCTATACTACAAGGAGCCCAACCTTCAAAAAAATAATTCCGGTTTTTTTGAGTCCCCCTTGTATATTTTAAAGAGAAGAGAAGTAAGTTATAAGACAGCATACATAGCATTTGAAAGTTGGTAAGTAAAGATATAGGCATTAAACCAAAATGCTAGCAAATTGTCAGGTTCAAAGCAAATCACTTCATAAAGTATGGATAATATTGTGTTTTAGGGGATAATAGCCCAGATCATTTGTATGTTTTTCTTTTGCTTGTCTTTATTTTCTAGGCTCTCCAGAATGCATCACATAGTGATTTTGCAACATCCATGATGTTGCAAAATTCTCCATGACCTCAAAGCAGGAGAATTGGCCAACTGTTAATATTCACATTTCATAAATTCTTAGATCTTCCGTAAATAAAATAGCCAGGATAAGTCTTCTAAAAACTCCAAAACAGTTGCTTTCCCACAGTGGAAGTAGCTTGCTGCTCCTCTCACAATCCCGTTGTCAATAGAGTGGTTTCCAGATCTCTGTTATGGTATCTGCTTTCAAGGAGTTAGGTTTCATCTTGTTTTCAAGGATGTGTGTGTGTGTGGGGGGGCATGCATGTCTGCGCTTGCATCATGTGGTTTGCAGGAATTGGTAGGCAGAGAAAAGACATTGAATGACAGTCAGTCAAGATCAATAAAAAACAGGGTAATCTGGCATCAAACAAACTTCACTCACCATATCTTGCTTTTACATCTCTGCTGTTCCTACTTTTGCCCTTTAAAGCTGTTTTTCTGTAGCATTCTGTTACTTCCTTGTGTCACTGCTCTAAATTTTAGGGAAGCCATGGTGTTACAAGTTCATTGCTGACATTTTCTTCCTTTGAAAAGTCGCAGTTTGTTTTCTAACACTGTCACATAAGCTCTAGATTATTTGTTCTGTCCATTTTCTCACTTTAAGATGAACTATAGTCTTCTTTCCATCAGCGTATTGATTTTGTTTTAAAAAGGACTCTCTATTCCATTATGTCTCCTGATCGATTCAGGGCATTTTGCATGAGAAATTTTTCTCTTTCTTACCACACAAAATGTCTTTGTTTTTATTTCACTTTTCTGTATTTGACATTTGCAGAACACTAATTATATCCCCAGAGTTGTTTTGAAAGGTGTTGGTTTGCTTTTTTTTTTTCTTTTTTAAATCAGACCATTTGACAATTTTGATCTCTTTTTTTTAATGCGTGTTTGCTCATTCATTGAATGCATGTTTGTTGCACCAGGCTTTATAAATAGTGCTGAGGCTAATGAAATTAAAAATAGTGAATATTATTGTATTTACTATATATTAAATTGTTACCAAGTGCCGGGCAGTAGACAAAGAGCTTTCAACTTTCTTAGTAATAATAATAATAATAATAATAATAATAATAATAATAAGCATTTATTAAGAATTATGTCCCAGGAAGTTTCTACATGTTTTATATGAAGAACATACTTTATCCTCAGAAACATTCTGTTATATGAATATAGAATTATTCTCGTTTTCAGATGAGAAGCTAAGGCAAAGATAAAATTAAATGACTTCATCACAGCTGGCAAGTGGTAGAGTCAGGATTTAAAGTATTCTTAGCTACTACACTTTTCTGAAGATATTTCTGTTATTGTGAGTGTATGTGTTTGACTTTACTATCTAGAAAGCATATATTAGATCACAGTCCATCAAAGGAAAACACTTAAATTCTCATTTACCTAAAAATTTACCTAGAAAGTTCAATTCCATTTTATTTTCCCAGGATCTACTTATCCATTTATGTCCAAAAAAAAAAAAAAAAATCCTCCAGGACATTTATTCATTGTCCCTTTGCTCCTGCCTCATAGCTGTCTTAAGATACCATAACTAAGTTTTTAGATGAGCCAATGTTCTGAAGGACTCAAATAGGAGTGAAGAGGCTCAATTTTAGCCAGATTTTTTGTTTTCTATATATGCTTTAAAGTAGTGTCTTATTTATTCTTTAATAATGAGTTTTTACGAGTTCCTCCTTCCCTGTATCTCCCTGTAATACAGACATACTAGGTACAAGAGCTACTATCACGATTATGACATTGTCACCTGTCCTGGACAATATATTAATATATTAAATTGTTTTAACAATAGTTCCTTCTGGATCTTCAAAACTCTATTAGGTAAGTGATCTGATGATAGGAGACCTTTAATCCTTATTTCTCCAGTATTCTTCAGTGTCTTTCAGAGTGGGCATTTAGTATATGTTTGTTGAAGTTAATTAAAGGAAGTTGATTTCCAATAATGACCAACGGCTAACAAAAATTACTGTCATATATTCCTTAAAGTATTCAAAAGTCTGATGATCTGGGCATATAGTTGATAAATTTAACTTTATACACATATCTTCAAGGTTCTTATTGCATCTTTTTATAATTATTTTCTTTTTTTCCCAGTACTTTTTGCTGAATTTATATGTGATAAAATTTGCATATCTTAGGTGCAGAGTTCACTAAGCTTTTATGAATGTAGATTTGATTTAAACACTACATCAATTATAATTTTCAATATTTCTATAATTGTAGAATGTTCATTATTGTTCCTTTACTTAATCTGTCCATCCATCCTGACCAGAAACACTCACTGATGTGATTTCTATCATCATAGATTTGTTTTGCCTATTCTAAAATTGATCCGGAATGGAATTATATAGTACTCACTCTTTTGTGTGAGACTGTTTTTGACTCAGCATTATATTTTTGAAATTTATTTATGCTGCTACGTGTATCAGTAACTTGTTCCCTTAATTGCTGAATAGTATTCTATTACACTACATTGGGTCACAATGTGTTTCATTCATTCTTCCTGTTTATGAACATTTCAATTGCTTTTGGGTTTTGCTTATTTTGAATAAATAACTTATGATGTTTCTAATACAGTTTTTGGGGATGCATAATTATACTTCTTCATGGGTAAACGCATTTAAATAGAAATACTGACTCATAGTATAGGCACATATTTAACTTAATGAAAAAAACAAACTGTCAGACAGTTGTTAAAAGTGTTGCAACATTTTACACTCTTACCAGTGATGGTTGGGACTTCCAGGTGATTCACATTCTCTTCAACAGTTGGTATTATCAGTGTTTTGTTTTGTTTTGTTTTGTTTTAATAACCATTTTTTGTGGGTTTGTTGTAATATCTCCTGGTGATTTCACTTTACATTTTGGTGCAATTTTGACCATTCCTATATAAGTTGTTTTGTGTGTGAAGTACCTATTCAATATTTTTTTCTTAAGGTATATCTTTCATATTGATGTGTATGAGTCCCTGCGTATTCTGTATATACATTGTTAGCCAGAGATATGTATGGCAACTATTTTCTCTTAACTTTTGGCTTGCCTTTTCATTTTTAAATATCCTTTGGAGAGTAGAAGTTTTTGTTTGTTTCTTGGAGAATAAATTACTATATTTTTTAAAATTCATGTTACTGATTTTTTCTACTCTAAGAAATTCTGGCACCCTGATATAAATAAGATCCTATCCACCACATTATTCTAGAAACTTGTTCATATTTAGGCCTCAGATCCGTTTAAATTGTGTGTATGTGGGAGTATAACGTAAGGTAGAAGAAATTTTTTTGTTTAATTTTGGTTTTGTTTTTTGATCTTTATGTTCCTGAAGTTATTTTAGCACTATTTGCTGAAAACAAACTTTATTGAATTGCTTAGTGACTGTATTAAAAGTCAATTGATATCTTTTATGTGTTTGTATTTCTGGATTCACATGTTCCATTGATCTATTTGTCTAATCATATACTAATACCGCTTGATTACTTTTGCACAATAAACTATCAATAAATATCCATGAAATTAATAGATGAGCAAATAAATGAATGCAGTGCATCTAAAAAAGTGTAAGTTAATATATTTGTCTTTATTATCATTTAAAACATATTTGAAAAAGAAGAGAGAGTAAAACATCCTGTTAAGAGAAGAGAATAATCTAGAATTTGTGACAATAGCAATTGTCTAATGAAGACTGGCTTCATTTTAAACACCACCTTGCAAAAAGCCTTTTCTACAAATAAGACACAGTAAGATATAATTTTATAGAGTTTCTATGTTCCTTATTTTGCCAATTCTGTGTATTAAATTTTAGATATTTTCTGGTGGAAAAAATATTTTGCTTGAAATGAGAGCTTAAAATAGATTTTCCATCCATCCAAGAACATGAGTATCTGGAGATTTCTAGAATAGCATTGTTAGTTGTTCTTGCAGGAAGAGTAGCTCTGGATGTTTCCCGCTGATTAACTCACTCTTAACACATATCTAAGTTTTGTTTTCTTTTTTATCTCCACTAAATTCTCTTTGAAGAAAATTGAGAAACAGAGCTAGGATGATTAGTGATTGTCATTAGATTTAATATTTCTGTCACTAAATCTTAAATTGTCTAGACTGTGAGAGATTTTTTTTTATTGTTAATTAGTCTGAAGTATTAGAAATCCCCCAAATGACATTTTGGCTATTCTAAGCTTAAAAAAATAATCCCTGATTACATAAAATATAAAAATCTCCTTGGGTGGTGTACATATAAACATAGGCAATGGGGAAGTTTATGATTCAAATATAACTAGGGTAACTTCTAAAATTATGATAGCATAAAAGCAGCTGCAGTTATTCCTATGAGTTTATACTCTGTTACTTGTCTTTCAGAGAAAATCGGTTCTCCAGTATCCCAAGAAAACTGATGCTTTTGTTTCTGTAAAATCCACCTGGGGGACTAACATTATCCTAAACTGGTTGATAATTTTATCTGAAATATCTTATTTTGGGATACTTGAACTTCTAATTTAGGCGCGATAATTGTGATATGTATATGTGGAAATAGTGAGGTAGAAAACTAAATTCACCATCAGATATGATTTAGCAGGACTTACCAAAAGTAAGTAAGACTTTACTCCTGATTCAAAGAAGCTATAGGATTCATATTCTCAGAAGAAGTACCCAGTACTGCCCACAAGATTTACAAATAAATGGATTATAAGGTTACTATATTGACATATTATATTTCCAAATATATTTATAAAAATAATTAAAATAATTTGGTTGCAAAAATAATCAAAGAATATAGTTCTTTGTTTTTCTCTAGGCATTTCATAATATTTAATTTGATCTTTCCTTTTGTTGTTTCTGTCATAAGAATTTCTCTTCTGGTAAATAATGTCTTTCTTATTTCTAACCTGAATTACTTTTGCTTCAAGTGTATTTCTTCTATTTTTCATCAATTCAAAAATTATGGGGAAAAAAAGTTTTTTTCGTTAGAAGCTGTTTTTGAAAATAAACCTTATTTTACGTAAAGTGAGTAATATTTTTAAATGCAGGAGGGGAGTGTGGAGGTGGGGAGGTGGGATTGACAGTAGTCGATATCTGCTTGGGGGGGGTAGCACACCTCATCGATAAGGGTAACTGCAGGGTGAATATTTGTATACCTAGCCCTGAATTGTACCCCACAATTTTAAATAAAAATTAAAAGAGGAGTAAATAAATAAATGTAAATGATTCACGCTCAATGCTCTCTCCTCCCCTCCTTCCTACCTTGTCATCATACGTACGAATATTTGTATTTTATATTTTTACTTATATTTTATTCTATTTTATTTTACTTCAATAGCTTTAGGGTGTACAAATAGTTTTTAGGCACATGGATGAATTGTGCAGCAGCAAAGAATTCTGGGATTCAAGTGTACCCACTACCTCCATAGGTGATTTTTTATCCCTTAACCCTTTTCCACTCTCCCCCTTCTAAGTCTCTAATTTCCATTGTGCCATTCTAAATGGAATATTTCTTTTAAATTTTTTTATATTGATTGAAAACTTCCATAAAATTTATATTATTGATAGTGAAAACATTGTGTTTTAAATGTATTCAATAAAGACATAATGGTTTGTCTTGTTATCACTTATAAGTCATTCCATCATGACCTTGTTTTAAAGCATCTTTTTTCTCCTAATTGTGTATCAAGTTAAAATCAAACTCCTTATACATTTTTATTTTTCCATATGCTATCTATTATGAATAGAATGTTTGTTCCAAAAATCATATGTTGAAGACTTAACCCTCAGTGTTAGAATATTTGAAGATGTGACTTCAGGGAGAAAATTAGGGTTGAATGAAGTCAAGAGTGTGAGGTCTCCATATTGAGATTAATGCCATTATAAGAAAAGATGTCAAAGAGCTTGCCCCTTACCCCTCTCTTTTTATTATGTGGGAAAATATATTTCTATTATTTAAGCCATCTTGTTTATGGTATTTTGTTATGGTAACTTGTGGAGACCGATACACCACATTATTTTAAAGTAGGATTTCATGTGTTTCATACAATATACAGAGAACATGAAAACAACTGATGAATTATAGGAAAATTGAAAGCAAGGTAATTGGAAGCACAGGAAAAAAATGGCTTGTAGTTGTTTGATGCCTACATAGTATGCAAGGATAGACACAGGTCATACATTTTATTTTAAGTTTCTAAAGCCAAACCAAAGAGGAGATACAATTAGTTAACTAGCTTACAGTTACTATTAGTTAAGAAGGAATACAGGATAAGCAGAGTTATTTCTAGCAATGAGATTACAGGAAATTCTTTCCAAAGATTTTTCATAAAGATGATACTATAGCACTTGACTAAGGAGTATATACAACAACATTCTTTGACTAAATAAAATAACCAATTGGTCCTTTGATATCCATTCTCCACTATTTTTTGCTTGCTCTACGTCATGAGAGACTGGCCCTTATGGGTTGCCTTCCTTGAACTTCCTTGAATTCTGGGAGAAACCAACAGAAAACCAAGGACAGGAGAAGGGATAGTTCAGAGTGTTTATTTATCCTTATCCTGTCTTGCAGGGACTGTGGTTTCAACAGTGGCTACACTCTTCTACTTAAGACAAAAACTCCTGTTGAATGGACTCTCTCCCACAGCCAAAGCTCTTACCCAGTTCTAGTAACATCATTTTCCCCTATACTTCATCAAGTGCAGGAATGCATTGTTGTCCTTTGTTCTCTTAACCTACCCACTGTTAATCACTCTTTAACCAGCCTCTCCTCCATTAACCCATTGAATTTGTCACCTCTTTCCTGTCTAGAATAATAGCCAATCTGTAGAATTCCTTGTTGTAAGATCTTTTAATGTAGGCATAAAGTATAATGCCAAAGATTACACATCAAACACAATTCTACAGTATTGTGTTTTGCATTAATTCACAAATAAAATTTACATTAGCTTTAAAAAATAAATGGACTTTTGTCTTTTTCTTTTTACCTTGTCTTTTTTTTTTTTTTTTGAGTTGGGTTCTCACTCTGTTACCCAGGCTGGAGTTCAGTGGCAAGATCATAGCTTAACATAGCCTCAACCTCCTGGGTTGAGGTCATCCTTCCTTGTCAGCTTCCAGAGTCTCTGGGAGTACATGTGTGTGCCTCCATGACTCACTTAACTTTTGATTTTTGTAGAGAAGTTGAGTGCAGTGGCATGATCACAACTTACTATAGCCTCAGCCTCCTGGATTTAAGCAATCCTTCTACCTCAAACTCCCAGTGTGCTGGGATTACAGGCCTGAGCCACTGTGCTCAGTCTTTTTTTTTTTTTTTTTAATAAAACACAAATACTGTCAGATACTATTGCAATATGTCAATACATCAGAAGTGACAAGACAAACACACCTTATCCCAAAGTGCTGTTTTCTCTCAAATTTATATATTTTAAAATTTTTAATTTTGGTATTTGTTGCATACTTGTAGAAATATAAGTTATTTATGTATGTTCACATTGGCCCAATATTGTTTTTATGTTTTCATTTTTGTTGTTATAAATCATAGAGGGTGACTGAAAATCTTTGTGGGTTTACATTATCTAGAACCTGATTGTCATTTTGCTAATAAACATGCAGGATTGGAGCTTACCATGACCAACAAAAGGAACAAGTGGTTTCTTGAGAAGTCTGATGAGATGTGCAGAGGTAGATATTCTTTAAATTAAACTATTTGAACATTCAGATCTCTGATATTAACATGAGATGTGTGCATTATTTGTTAGGGCAATCTGACCTGGTTGTGGCTACTGATCTACCATTCAAGGTTGCATTTTGTTCCTTAATTGCTTCCACCTGCTGATTCCTTCATAACATGGTTTCTCATGGAAATCGGTCCTTAGAGTTTCACTTTGGTCTGGAAATATTTATTTATTTATTTATTTTGAGCTGGAGTCTCACTCTGTCGCCCAGGCTGGTGTGCAGTGGCACACTCATGGCCACCCCAGTGTTGACCTGCTGAGTTCCGGTGATCCTTACACCTCAGCCTTCCAAGTAGCTGGAACTACAGGCATGCAATACTGTGCCCAGCTAATTTTTGGTTTCTTGTAGAGATGAGGTCTTGCCAAGTTGTTGGGGCTGGTCTCGAACCTGCGGGCTCAGGTAATCTACTTGCCTCGGCCTCTCAAAGTGCTGGGATTACAGTCTGAACCACCAAGCCCAACTTGGACTGGAAATCTTGGCAAGGATGTGACAATACCCTTTTTATGAATCTGCTTTGTGGATACTGATAGCTTGGTCATCTTTTTTTTTTTTCCCTCCACATTATTCTTCCCTTCCTACTTAGGTGAGTTCTCATGAGTGATGAAAATACAATAGTTTATCTATTACAAATTATTGATATATCACTGCCAACTTCTTTTTGTAGTTACATTAGTTTTCTTAGATTTCAGTAACAAAGTACCACATACTGAGAGACTTACAAAAGAAATCTTTTGTTTCTCAATTCTGGAGTCTAGAAGCCTGAAATCAAGTAGCAACCAGGGTTGTGCTACCTCTGAAGGTTTCAGGCCTTTCTCCTAACTTTTGGTAACACTTTGGCTTGTGTCAGTATAGCTCTACTTTTCACATGGTATTCTTCATAGGTGTGTGCTTCTCTCCAAATTTCCTCTTTTTATGGCGATACCAGTGGTATTGGATTAGGAGCTATGTAGAAAAACAAATAACTTTTTTTCTTTTTCTTTCTTTTTACAAAATCTCCCTTGACACAGAACACTCTTGAACAAATGACCAACACTCTTGACCAACCCTTCTCTAATTTTCTGTGGATGCCAACTGTGGCTTTCTATATTTTAACTCAATTCTTGTACTGTCTACCTTGACACAACATCATATCCCTCAGGTTAAGGGTTCAGTTTTACTAGACTGCCCTCTTCTCTAGATACCAGTTTTAATAATGGCTCTTCAGGTTACCCACAACTACCGTTTGACTTGGCTACAAATTGGAGATTATCATGTCCCTTTTTTCAAGTCTGACAATTTACTAGAACAACTCAGGACTTGGGAAAATGGTTTACTTACTAGTTTACTGATGTGTTACAAAGAATATATTAAAGAATACAATGAACAGCCAGATGAAAAGATATACAGGGCATGGTGTCGGTCCAGAAGGGTACTGAGCAAAGACGCTTCTGTCCCCATGGAGTTTTGAGGTGTGCACTCTTTCTGCAGATGGTTGTGTTCTTGCTCACAAATGCAAAAACTGTCCTTTCAGGTTCTTGCAGAGACTTCCTAATGTGAGCATAAGTGACTAAATCATTGGGCGTTGGTGGTCACCTGAACCTTCAGCTCCTTGCCTCTCCTCAGATGTCAGGGTTGGACTGGAAGTTCCAACCTTCTAATCACATGGTTAGTTAACATAACAACCAGCCCTCCATCCAGTGGTTACATAGAGGCTTCCCACAAATCAACTCAACAACATAAACTCAAGTGTGGTTGAAAGGTGCTTGTTCTGAATAAAGAAAGACACTCCTTCTACCTCTCCAGAGCTAAGGACAAAATACCAAATATTATAAAAAAGATCATCCTGTTGCTCTAATTGTCTAGGAAATCACAAAGATTTTAGTTGCTGTAAGTCAGAGACTATTGAAAAAGACCAAAATGTGTATGCTTAATTATATTACAATACCACAGTGACCTACCATACTGAATTATGACTATACCTTAACTAATTAAATCTGTAATATCCTCATTTCCAAATAAAGTCACATTCTGAGGTACTGGGGCTTAGGAATTGAACACATGAATTTGGGGGAACACTATTCAACCTACATCTAAGTATACTAATAAAGATTGTTTCATTTACAGCGTCTCTTCTGATGCTCCCTGTGCTATTGCACAAAATATTAATAAATTATAATAATACATAAATAATAACACATTATTTAATATTAAAATATTATTTGTATTTTTGTGTTAGTTAAAAATGACTATAATTGTAACTCCTTTTAAGAATCCATGCTTCATATTGGGGCATTTATAATTGATTAATTATTATATTTTTACTTATGACTAGAAATAAAAATATCTGATTTTAAGTTAAATTTTGGGAAGCACAAAATAGTGGTAAGAGATGCCTTTAATTTACCTCAAGAATTATCTATCAAGCACATTGTTTGAGTATATGGTGAATGCATTTCTTCTACTATCTTAAGTTCCCATTGCATAGTGTATTAGATACTATGTGATAATCCAATAACTCTTTTAAGCCATTAGGTTGTTAGAAATAACTTAATAATTTAGCATTCCAAATAGCATCCTTCTGGTTTGAAATAGTGTCTGAGGTAATTTCTAAGATGTTAGGGGTATCCTTTTTGGATAGTGTATTAGATACTATGTGATAATCCAATAACTCTTTTAAGCCATTAGGTTGTTAGAAATAACTTAATAATTTAGCATTCCAAATAGCATCCTTCTGGTTTGAAATAGTGTTTGAGGTAATTTCTAAGATGTTAGGGGTATCCTTTTTGGAAGCTACAGAGTACCTAGCTGTCTTTGAGAAAAATGTTGACCATAAATTTTAAAAAATCAATGACTCTTTTGATTGTACTGTTATAAAACTCAAGGTGATATGAACTTTTCTGGGAAAAAAATAATCTAGGCCTCTATAATGTCTTATCTTTTGGTTTCTTCTACTGAGTTAGCTAAGACGTTACTTGTACTTTTGTTGTAGTGGGGTTTGTGTGTGTGTGTGTGTGTGTGTGTGTGTGTGTGTGTGTGTGTGTGTGTATGTGTGTTTTGTATTTTTGAGCTGGAGTCTCACTCCGTCACCCAGGCTGGAGTGAAGTGACATGCTCACAGCCATCCCAGTGTCAACCTGCTGGACTCAGAAGTTCCCTCCCCCTCAGCCTTCCAAGTAGCTGGAACTACCACGCCCGACTAATTTTTTGATTTTTATTGTTAGAGATGAGGTCTTGCCAAGTTGCCCAGGCTGCTCTTGAACCGTAGGCTCAGGTAATCCACTCACCTCGGCTTCCCAATGTGCTGGGATTACAGGTTTGAGTCACTGCGCCTGGCCTGGTGGTTGTTTTAAAAGTACATTCGAATAGGTGGGTAACGTTTAAAATATCTTCTTTAGAGAGGTGATATATACTCATTTAAAAGAAATTTCAGCAATACAAAAGTGAGTTAAAGGAAAGAAAGGAAGAAAGAAAGAAAGGAAGAAGGAAAGAAAGAAAGAAAGAAAGAAAAAGAAAGAAAGGAAGAAAGAAAAAAAAAGAAGGAAGGAAGGAAGAAAACGAAGAAGATGTTATGGACATTACTGGACTTAGTGACAGGTTTTAAAAGGTTACAATAAAAAAGTAGAATCCAATGTTGCACTCCATATTGATATTATTCCTTTACCATGAATAGAACAGTGATTTTTTAATCATAGAGATAGATCCTCACCCCTCAGGTACAGATTTTCCTTCCCTGCCTACAACAGTTCTACTAGTATTTGAGGATGGCAGAATGCATTATTTGTTGATATACAATCATGCTGGCCACCAGAGTGCTCATTTAATGGCAATGGAGCAAAAAGATTCATGCTCATAGAAATTACTGGTTTTCCCATGCACCTATTATTCAGAAAGAGATTAGCTTTATAGCACAGTAGAATAGTCTGTTAAAGAGTAAATTGGGGTGCCATCTTGGAGGCAATACTCTATAATGCTGACAGGAGGATGTCATATAAGCCTTCAATCAACGGTCAACATATAACATCTAAACCTGAATGCTTAGTCCTGGAATCAACAGATGTGGTCAGCACTGATTCCCTCTCCACTACATCTGTAGCTCACTTAAAGAATATTTACTTTTTGTACCAACAAAGTTGGCCTGCATGGGCTAGAAATACTAGTTTCAAGATACGAATGCCTTTATAGCATAGTGAAGTTAAAGGCTAAGATTATTTTCTTGCCATTTTGGACTCTTAAATCAACAGAGAGATACAAGTTGGGTGATTGTTTTTGTACTTAGAAGATTTGGGAGTTGCTACTACAGAAAGAGCAGTGAGGACTGTAGATATCTAGAATTATAGGGAAACACTGGGTTGTCCATTAGTTTTGGGCAACAGAAAATTACAGAAATCTACATACCTAGGACTAAGAACATATACTCCACAGAACTGAAAATCTGAGTCACTCACCAGACAAAGAAACCATCCAGTGGTGATAGTGACAGAGTGTAAAAGAAAGGCATGGAATAAGTGGTTAGAGAAGAAAACCTGGCTATTAGATTAAGTACCAAATATATATATTACAGATACAGAAGTAGGAATTGTCATAGACATATTTTAGGGTTTTTATTCTCCTTTTTTCTATTAATATGTTTGAAAGGTAATATTGATGACAATAATTAAGTTTTATTTGGAAGTATGAAAGAATGGACAGTGTTGTGTGATAACCTAGTAACTGAAGAGACTTTGAGTGATCTCATCCAGACAAAAGGTGAGAGTGGATACTAAAGGGCAAAGGTTAGACTGTTGTGAAGATTTTATGTTTGCCTCTCCAGACAAAATCTTTTTTTTCCCTGCTCTGTTCTTTGAAGGCTCATCTGCCTAGATAGTGTCAATGAGCTTCCTCCCCTGTGCCTTTCTGTTGAGTTCAGATAAATTTGAGATGATAGCATGATCTCAAGGAAAGCAGAAGGGTGAGGATGGGACCTACACTCCCCTGGTTCCTTATCCTGGGGGGCTGAAAGTTGGCTGTTTCTCCCTTCTGAAAGCCATAACTTCTCTCTGGTGGTCAGCCCTTGCAGTAATCCTTCCCTCTTCTTGCCAGTCAAGTCTCAGGTTGGTAACATCCTCCACTTCTCCCCTTCCACTCCATGGATAGCCCCAGTTTTTGATGATGTTGTTGTTTTTTCTCAACTCTATCCATATTTTTGTAAATAATCTGTAGATTAAACTCTTCTCAATTATCTCCATTCTACTGTGCCTTCTGTTTTTTGGTAGGATCCCCCCAAAGACAAAATATGTGAGCTGACAAAGACTTGAAATCTTATCTTCTACAATTCTATTCTCTTTGTATTTAGTTTATGTCAGAACTCATCTGGAAAAAATGATGTGTGTACGTGTGTTATGTTTACACACTGAACAGAATATTTATGTCCCATTCATATTTAAAAGTGCTTACTATCTGTATAATACTGTAAGAACATACAAGAAATAGGGGAATGGTTTCTAGAATAAATCCCATTGACAAATACTTATCAGATATGAACATGTAGAATGTGCTGTGCTAGGATGCTGTTCAATGTGCAGAAGTAATAGGATCATTCTCAGAGTTCATGGGTTCAAATCATAAGGTTCGTCTTTTTAGCGGAAGGAATCAGAGGTAGCCTTTAGCAAATAGTGTTGAAAATAATATTCTCACATTGCTTCAGGAAGAAAATCAATGTCTAATTCACACATGTTATTCCAAGCCCAACCAGATATTTTCTTATAGTTATGAAGGACATGAGCAAACACAGCAGCCCTTCCCTGTTCTCTTCACTAAGTTAACTCCTGGCTCCCGTGGTGCTTATGTGATGCATGTGTGTCCAGTAAAAAGTCAATACTTTGCTAAATACTGTTTAGCCTATTTTTGTTTTCATAGGTATTACTTTAACAAATAAGCTTGTATTTTTAGTACATTAAGAAGGTATGGGATTCCTGACATTTTATATAGGATTAAATTCTTCTGTGTTGTAATCTCTGTAAAATTTAATTTTTACATATACACGATTGACATTCCTCAAGAGCAAAACCTCTCTACATTCTTAGTCCCTGCTACAATGTCTGAGAAGGAGCAGCAATTCTGTAAATGCTAAGGGGATTTTTCCTTTGATAGCCAGCAAATGCTTATATTTTTGAAGTCATATTTCTTTATTTTAAAGTAAATTTGAAATTTTGTTTTCAGATATATCTAGAAGCAAGCAACAAGACTAGACAGATCACTAAGAATCAAAGCTGGGCCTCACTGAATACACTTTCAGAATCAGAATATAAGCAGGAGTGTCAGGAATGCCTTTGTAAGTTTGTAAATCTCAAAAAATAAAGAATAGCTCCATTAGGATCTCCTACTCTGTATAGGTATATATCTGTGAGCTCTGCTCTCAAAGGCAGACAGCTGATACTCTGATTGCTTTTCAAATTGAAAGCCTCACCTGCTGTTTGCAAACGTGTTCTCTTCTCTCTTGCCCTGTTATTGAACAAACAGGCATTGATTTCTATCTCTCTTTCTCTTTTTTAAAGCAACAACATCCTGCAGATAATAGAAACAGCCCTGCCTGCTTAATGAAGGATTTAACTGAGAGTTATATATTTTAAAAAGTAATACTCTATAATTCTTGCACAGTCTGTTGGTAGATAGATTCCTATTATGAAAATAATGAATCTGATGTGACAGATGGAACAGGTGTAACTCACTAATTATTAATACGTAGTTGCCTAGGGAGAAAAGTATATGGAAGATATTCATGACAGTGTTACAGCTGAAAGCAACTGAGCAAACAGACATATCAAAGGTGGCTGATGATACCTGTGCTTAGTAAGCACA
This sequence comes from Tarsius wallacei, assembly GCA_963574415.1. Classification (NCBI taxonomy): domain Eukaryota; kingdom Metazoa; phylum Chordata; class Mammalia; order Primates; family Tarsiidae; genus Tarsius; species Tarsius wallacei. Next base: position 28,210 of record CAUYQG010135849.1, read on the forward strand.
ACTGAAATCTCCTTTTGGATGACGATCAGCACTTCCATAAAAAAATGAGTTAAAGGAAGGTGAAAAACTTTACATCACTGTCAAAAACAATAGAACAGATTCTGCTCAAGGTGTTTAACACTGAGTGAGCCACATATTGAATGGTTTGGTACTAATATTTATTTAAAATATGCTTCATTTGGATTGTTTGTCAGTGTCCTATGCATATTTATTTACTTTAAAATGCCTTTAACATAGGACCTTAAAAATAAGGGCATGGAAAGTGAAAGAGAGAGAGAGAGAGAGAGAGAAAGAGAGAGAGAGAGAGATTCTGATTTATGATGAGAAAGACACTATCTTCAGATTTTGTGAATGTATTGAAGATTTATTGATTCATTTTTCAATTCACTGATACATTGAATCAATGACTTATTTATCTATATTAATGATTAATGCTCTTCCTTCAATATTATGTTTTATAGTCTCTCTGTTCCAGGAACTTTAAGTTTACAAATATACATATATACGAATAAATTATTATAGGTATATATTCATTCATGACTAAGATTAATTTATATATATGTATTGATTGTTAAAGAAAAAATTATACTAAAAAAATCAGCAGACAGAAATTAATTATATTCTGATGCTATTGCCAGCAACAGTGGAGGGAACACAGAACAAATCTGGATCCCCAACCCTGTAGGGAATCAAAGGCAATTCCTTTGCTCACTGGCTTTACCCAAAGAAAGGTAAAATTTCACCATATCTGCATGGCAGTAGGTAGTTTACAACTTGGAACAAGGTAGATTCTTAACTTCCCAAAGAAACTGAAGGTGAGGGCCACAACCTTTTTGATGATTACATTGTCAAGCAGTGGTTCCTAGAACCTTGAGAAAGACATTCCTAAATGTAATACTGGCAAGAAACTTTCTAAAAGATCTGCATCTCAAAGGGGTAGAGAAAGGATTTGCAGTTGCAATTCTGCCAAAGCAAAAGCGTTAAGAAAAGGGAGGTCAGAGACTTTGAGTCAGGAAAAAGCCTGTCTAAATTTAAGTTAAGCTGAGGGCAATTTAAGATCATCATGACCACCATGTACCCTACCTAACCCCAATTCCAAAACACCAGGTATTTTATTTGATCCAAAATGTGACAGAAGGCATGCAACTCAATATCTGTATTAACTGAATTAACTGAGTTCTTTGGGATTTTGCAGCACCTCCACTGATAAGCACACAGTCTCTTGCAAAAATGAATAAAATGTGAGAGAAGCAAAGGGGGATAGCATTTGCTGAGTTTTGTTTTTTGTTTTTTTTTTTAATATTTTGGGCCCTGAGCTGTGTACTGTGTATGCATTAACACTAACCCAATAAGTTAGTGTTATTATTTCTACTTAACAGGTTGAGAAAGTAGACTCAGTGATATAGCTTGCCTGATATCTCAAAGAACAACTGGCAGAGCTGGTATCTGAAATTCATTTTGTCTGTTTTCCAGATGTCATGTTCAAAGCACCCAAAAATGCCACCCTCTAAAAGCACAGAGTTATGGACTAAAAAATGGGAAGTTTCAACTGAGTAAAAAATGGTAAGCTCTTGGGAGTGAGGACAAGAGATTGAAGTCTTATCATCTGACTCTTTTTAATGATAGGGACAGCTGGCATTTTGTTTCTACCTGACATTAAATTCTTCTAGGACTTTTGATGAGTTCTGTTCCTACTGTATCTGATTATTTAAGCATCAATGAGACAGACATGTTTAAATAAAAATAAATGTATTATATTGTTATATTTCAGAAACCTTGGTAAGACTCATTCTCTTTAATGAATTGTGTTCAATAAAATTCCCAAATAATTGGGTATGAACACATGAGGTGATCCTCTAGGAGAAACTCAGACCATTTAGAATTCTTTGGAAGTGGAGATGCTGGAAGCTGGGCATATTTCTAGAAACAGTTGTTTCCTTGCTCCAGGGATCTATTTTTCAGGGATTTTCTTCTCTTTCCTCCTTCCCTCCCTCCCTCCCACCCTTACCCTCCCCTCTCCTTTCTTTCTCCCTTCCTCATATCTCCACTTTTTTTTCCCTAAATACCTGGCAGAATTGTATACAAACTATAATCCTCCTCTTTCTACTTTAGCGCCAGTAGCTGGTGTGGTTACACATTAACAGAAAAGTGAGGAAGAATCAGAACCCTTAAACCAGTACCATACAACACTAGATTTTCAGAATATACCCTGATAATTTTATTTATTGTTTGTTTTTATTTAAATGTTTATTATTGCAGATATATGACATTTATGAAATATATACTACTGACAAAAATTCTGAAAGTACCATGCAAAGAATATATACGCCTCTAACACCCCATAGAATAGGTCAGAAAGGTTTTTTTTTTGGCCTTAAAAATGAATGTTTTAAAGATATTTTTACTGAACTACAAAACCAGTAGAGAAAAGCATATGAATCGTGAGTGTGCAGATCAATGAGTGAATGAAGTCAATAACTCTTACAAACACCTTTTAGACCAAGAATTAAAGTGTTTACAGGAGTCCAGAAACTTTGCTGGATCCTTTTCTAGTCATAACCCCTGCCCTTGGTGCATTAGCAATCTCAGGTTTCCTGTATCCAATTTGAACTTCAGTTCTTGTAAAAGTCAGTCTTGCTTTGTCTCACAGTACGTAAACTTGAGAATTTTGGACCCAAACTCATGTGCAGCCTCATCTCCATTTTTATTCCCTTCTCCTCATTGGTCCCTTCAAAACATGGTTTACCTTCTCAGCTGCTTAGCTGTCTCTTCTGGTATGTGCATATACCTGGGGGGAAAGTAGCTCCAAATGTTGCGTTTACGTCAGATTTTCTTGTCTTTAGCATCTTCATCCAGTCATTTCTCATCATCAGTGCTCTGATGCTTTTGTACAGCTTTTTAAAATTCACATATTCTGGTTATTTTCCTTGGGCAGGTGGGCCCAATGTACTTATTCTATCATTGCTAGCAGCAGAATTCCCCTTTGAAGATATTTTTGCCAGCCTCATAATGCTGTTAGACAGAACCGGAGATTTGTGTGTGTGTGTGTGCTGATAAGGAAATAGGTTTAGAAAGGTTAAGCAATTTCCTTGACATTGTATACCTAGTAAATAGATGTCTTGTTCTGTTGCTCTATATGTATGACTTTAATTTGCCTCTGAAAAGGACATTTAAGAATTTGAAAATACACTGGCCTCTACCCTGTCTCATAGGGCAATCCGCATCTTAACATACTTCTTCGGCACTTTATAAATAAAAATTTTTGGAATACGACTCAGAAATAAAAATCATTTCTGATTTGTCTCTGTAACACTGACTTAGTTTCATGAAAATCCTTTGACTACAGATTTTTTTAAAGAGTATTCCTTAATTGAATTAGGGGTATGGAATTTCTGGACTAATAATTACATTTCTCTCTTTGCGTCTTTTCCTCAAAGAAGAAAATAGACTAAATCAGAAGATTGTTTAAGATTGTGAGATTTTGAGCTGGAATACCTCAGTTTAATCCCGAGTCTCCTACTTACTGGCAGTGTGATTACACAAGTTAGCATCACCATTCTGAACCTCAGTGTCTTGCGTGGTGTTTTCCCTATCTTAATGAAATGTTGTGAGACTAAGTAAATGAATGTACTAAAAATATTAGCATTTTGTCTGGTGCATATGCAGTACTTAATAAATAGTTGTTGTTTATTTAATTTTCTAATTCATTGACATCAGTATTTATTTTATTATACTGAGATTACTCTGTTTTTTTGTTTGTTTTTTTGAGACTTTGACATAGAGTTGATTCTTTTTGTTCACAAAGATGTACCTAAACAGATTTTTTACACTATTGCCACTTAAAGATATCAGCAGAATTAAAACAACCTATCAAGTCAATTCCTTTGCACTCACATGGTTATTTTAGCGCTTCTGGAAAAAAAGAAAAATGTCCAACAAAAACTTGGATGGATCTCATCTGATACACAGTCACTGTGGCACAAAGCACAGGAATTTCAGGTGAATAATTTAATTAACAATGTCTGATAGTGCTCAATTAGCAAGAGTAAATTATGACAACATTTAATCATTAGCTTGTGTTCTTGTGCATCTGAACCAGACCAACCTGACTATGGTCGTGGTATGTGGATATAATATTTCAAAAGTTAGGATTATCAAAGTTACCTGTGTTCACTATAAATTTTTAAATGCATAAAACCTGCTATTATTGCCTATTTGTCCAGATAGCCTTTTGGTCCTTTAAAGGAGTTGATCAAAATTGTAGGTCACAACCTAATTATATATCCAGCCACAAAGAGACAAAGTCTTCTCCCTCATACTTTATCACAAACTAGCAGGTATATCTTTTGACTTTTCTGTTTTGCATTAGATGCTGATTTAGTCAGTGGTGGAGAAATAATTCGTTTTTAAAGGGTTTTCGAAAATTTTATTGGAGACAGTCTTTAATTATCTATTAACTCAACACTTCCAAATTATCTTTGGTACAACTGGTATCCATAAGCTTCTTGCCTTTATCATGTGCCTAGTCACCTCAACTCTCAAATACCCCACTGCCTGGCTAGTATAGAAGACAAACACCAGCAGGTTAGATCTCCACTTCTAACCCTTCTAGTGCAAAGGTAATGCCACAGACACCGAGTATACAGAATGCCCTTATAGAAAAAGCTCTGATTAGACTTCATTGACATACTTAGCATGGTTGGACCAAAGGGAGAACTCTTTTTTTTTTCTTTTTGGAAGTATGCGCATGAGCAAGATCTGCTTTTACACTTTCCTGCAGCATATGACACTATACGTCTTTGAAAGCTTCCAAATAAGCAACATGAAGAAACAGAATAGAATGCACCAGAAAATTCAGGACCTTGATCAGCTCACCCCCTTCAACCACATATCCCTCCATCCTAACAGACAGAGAAGAGCTCCAGTGCTCTAGGGAATTTGATTCAGTCTACTATGTCTTTCTCATGGTTGAATCTCAATGCTCATGTACTACCATCAATTTAACCTCCCTTATTGCTTCTCAGTGTCCACATAAGCAATTCTGTTATTAATAATAATCTATATAAAATCTATTTTCAAGTATAGATAAAGCAGTAGCAATGGCATAGTCTTGTGGATGAGAAAGAAGGATGCAGAGTCAAAAGCTAGTTAAGAGATCTTGGTGTACCTTTCACTAACGGTGGGACCTTAGAGATATCAATTTCCTTCTCAAAGTCTCAGGTTTATCATCTAGAAAATGGTTGAGAATAATTGTAACTACACCCTAAGGTTTATGTAAACCTTAAATGAGATAATGCAAACAAAACAATGAGAGTATAGAAACAGTACATCCTCAAACAAAGAGTAAGTAGTGTAATTAGAAGTTACAGTCTGGTGTATCAGAAGATTTGAAACTTGGTCACATGATTTGTTTTCTTTGCCACATCTGTTATATTATAGTGATAAGCCCACATTTTAGGACTATTATTTAGTCTAACTCCCAAGAATCATAAAATTCAATTGTTGGTTTGAAAAATTAAGCCATACTTAAATATTTTAATTTGATTATAAGTTAAATAAACACAACTTGCATTATCCTTCTAAGTTATAATTTATTTTACCTTGTGGTAAACCTGGAATTAGAGTCCTTGTAGTAAAGTTGTCCCTCCATGTTCAATAGTTAAATTTGCAAATTGTTATTCTTTGAACTGCAGGAGAGCTGTGAATTAGTACTTTGGTCTCAAACAGAAAAATTTAGTGGAGACATTCATTAGGAATAGAGGCTGTTGGTGAAACTTCTCCATGTGTTCTTCTCAACTGAGTTGGCTGTTTAATTGATTCTAAAATCAATTTTCAATTAGTGGTGGTTTGCCATTTCATATTAACTGTTGAAATTATGGGGAACAATAAGAAGAAAAGCATGTGGCTTAGTTATTGCTTTTGCTTATATCAAAAAATGCAATAGCAGGCAAAAGTTGGTAAGAGACATTGTGACCCTTAAAATGATGCAAGATTTTTGAAGAGACACAAGGGACAGAGGTAGATACACTTACAGGTGACATGAATGTCAGCAGACAGTCCTGATAATCACTGATTCTTTCCTTGCCTTCATTATTTTCCATTCCTTACTATTTCTTCTTGATGTTCATAAGTGTGAGCATGTTTGACATGACCTTGTTGAAGTATTCATACTGAAATACTTCAGAGTTTGAATCTGCAACACACATAGCTCCGTTTTTACCTTACATAACCTTGAGGAGAAGAAGGAAAACAGATTGAAAAATGAACAAGGAAGAAAATCAGTTATAGATTTGCAAGATATACCAGGGTGGGTTCACCTTTCAAAATCTCCTTCGCAATCTGGGCCTTTGCATTAAAAAATATTTCTCCTAATATGTGCCTCTAAACTGGAATAAAGATCTACCTGTCTTTCAAAAAGTAGCTATCCTTGTTACATATTCATGCACCAGATTGTTTTCAATCTAGGCAGTTCCAAAATCCTCCTAAGAGTGTTGTGGCTTGTATGCTAGGTCTGAAACAAACAGATGTCCTTCAGACCAGGGGGAACACAGGGAATTTGAGGGGATTCCTTAGCAACAGTAACTACAGCCAAGATTATGAAAATGCTTTCTCATGTTGTCTTTATCTATATGTAGGCTGGATCCTGACTGGCTAATGGAAAGTACAAAAACATTACCAATGTATATATATACCAATAGATCTATCTATCTATCTATCTATCCATCTATCTAATATATCTATCTCTCATCCAAGGAGATAAAATTGTCATTGTGGTAAGAAAAATTCTACCTCACAGAAAATTTGGAGTGGTTAGACACAAGCTTAAGTAAACAAAGACACAATATCCTTAAGAAGATAGTTAATTCCTCATATTATAATGCTAAAAAAGCACCATAAAGTGTCTGGTGCTTGGTGATATTAATGACATTAGCCATCATAAAGGAATAAATAAATAAGTTGGTGAATGAAAGTGATCTTTAAAGAATAATTGGACTCATGTAGCCATCCTTCATTGTTCTGCATATACAAGCATATAAACGCATTTTGCTTTCCATTTCTGGGGGTGAGTACTGATGTGTAACTCTCCATATCAGTTTTCATGGACTAGTTGGCTGCCATTTTTGTGCACATTCTAACTGCAATCAGAACAGCATGAATACTTCAGCAAGGTCGTATCAGACATGCTCACACTTATGAACAAGAGGAAAATTGTGTTTGATGGCTTATGGTCTATCAGTAGTGATATATTTTTGCAGACTAAGCCCAGACTGGACAGTGGATGGACTATGTAGATGTCTATGTGCATTTTGTCAAAGTTTATGCCAATCTAACTCTTTGGAAAAAATTTATCTATCTATCTATCTATCTGTCTGTCTATCTATCTATCTACCTACCTACCTATCTATAGAGAGATATTTGTTGCCTGACAGGATTGTCATCATATTTTTAAAACTTCATTTCTCATCACAAAGACTACCACCATATGAACAAAAGGCTATTGAGTTAAATAAGGGAAAATCAGCACAATGGAAATATCAATCAAAGGTTTTGCCTGGGGCAATGCCATTTCATGGCGTTCTCAAATTTGTTTAGCAAACATATTTAGAAATGTCTAAATTACTAACGTGAAGGCTAATTGAGAAGAGTCTCAGGAGCTATATTAAACTGTAAAGTAAAATCATAGTCTCATTTTTAATGCCATCTGCAAATGGCTTAAAAGTCATGAGACAGTCTCCATATGGCACAAGAGGAAAACAGTCTCATAGATTTACATACGCATATTTAGGATGTTGCTGAACCACAGCAGCTTGCTGTGCTATTGCTAAAAACAACACATAGTTTCATAGAGTTGGCTTGCTAAAGATGCCGTATCATAAGACTGACTATAATAAAACATAATAGGAAGCCTTGTGTTTTCAACATTTTAATTTTAATCCTCACAAAATTATGCAAATTAAGTATCAGTATGCTCATATATTTTCAGATGAGAAAACAGGTTCAGAGAGTTCGACTGGCTTGCCTGCTGTGGCACAGTTGCTCATCAACATAGCCAGCAGTCAAACAGCCAGCTACAGTAATTGTGGATTCGTCTTCTTTTCTTCTTCTTCTTTCTTAAAAAATACTTTTGTTCCTATACCACACAAACCTTGACTGTGAAAAGAAGTTATGCTGGTCTTTTTGGGAAAACATAGAATGACTATTGATACGATTTGGATTCCAATTGTGAAAGTGTTACACCACATCTTTGAAGGGAACCCAGAGACCTAACAGCAGCATTCCCAAAGTGAGCCTTTCTGCCCCGTAGCTGCTCTCAATGTTCTAATTCTGTTTATTTAGGGAGGGCATTTCTCAGCATATATGCTGACTGTTCTATCTACGTGAAGACACTTAACAAGGAAATAATGGCCTCATGGGTGAAAATCATAAAATGAAATACCTCAAGGCATGTGAATTTTATTACGTTAAATTAAAAACACACTATCTACTACAATTCCCCCAGTAAACAAAGAAGAGTAGCAAGAAGAATGCTAAGCAAATAGTTTTATTAAGAAAATATCTTTTCCGGGTTCTATAATGTTCATAAAATTAATAAATGTTTATTGTATAAATTTGCATAATACAGAAAAAGCACACAATTGCATGAAACTCACCCAAAAACACTAGCTAGAAATAAGCATTGTTTTGATTTTTCTAATATTTCCAAATAATTTTTCAAAAACCTAAGATTACACTCCTTATGCCATTCTGCAGTTTCTCTTGATTGATAATATAAATTGAGAATTTTCCCTTTTATTCCATATTCCTTTAAAAAATTGTTTCTTACATTTGCTAATGAGTGTAGCGTACAAGTAATGCAATTTGACCAATTATTTATAATTAGTCATTTGGTTGTTTCCAATATTTCATAAAATTAATACTGAGATAAACAACTTTCTATAAAAATATTAGAAGAAAAATTATTTTTCAAAACACTTCTAAAACAAACGATGACCAAAGAATAATGAGAAGTGTCAATAGGTAGACAGAGGATAGATAGATTCAAAGTAATTATTTTAACAATTTAACATTTGCTGCAAAGGACCTAAACAGAGAGCTATGATAAAGAAAACAAATATGGGTCTTCAGGGAATTAAGACAAATGAAAAAAAAGGAAGAGATCAGATTGTAAAGAGCCATAAAGCCATGCTGAGGGAATGAACGCTACTTTTATAAGAGAATTTTTTTAAAAAAATAGAAACACATTCTGTGTTCTTTATAAACAAGGATATAAAGAAAAAGTGAAACTCTCAACACTTCCCCCCGCCCCCTCCCGCGATCTCCGCGCTGAGTACAGTACGGGTGGACGGGAAGCCGCCGGCACCCAAGACGTGACACTGAGAGGGCCAGAGCCCTTCCCATCAGCTTTCATAAATAACGGGAGCGGAATCACACACCCTGTCTCCGCCAAGAAAAGGAGAGTTGCTTAACCAAGTTCTCAATGAGGACACATTATCTCCTATCATTTTATCAATTTCTAGAATGTCTCTTTAACCCTGAACATTTTACTATGCTATATTTATTTTCATTCACTCAGTGAGACTGTAAGTTCCAGGCAGAAAGGAATGATGCCCTCTTGTTTATCCCCACGTACTTCTCACTGCAGTACTTACTCACAAATGGTGCTGAAACATTACTGTTTGATGAACAGAAAAATCTTTTCTGACATGACTATTCATAGAATATAAGTAAATAGAATAAAAGTAAATGGATCTGATAGTTGCACCACTTTCTATTTATAAACATTTACTGGTCTTTATGTGTTAAAATTCAGAAGAAGCCGGGCTCGGTGGCTCAGTCTGTAATCCCGCGCCTTGGGAGGCTGAGGTGAGTGGATTGCCTGAGCCCGCGGGTTCGAGACCCGCCTGGGCAGGCGAAACCTCATCTCTTCAATAAATCAACAAAATTAGCCGGGCGTG
>CAUYQG010135850.1:0-10757 GCA_963574415.1 Tarsius wallacei
GCAGCCATAAAAAAGAACGAAATCATGAATTTCGCAGCAACCTGGATGGAACTAGAATCTATAATACTGAGTGACCTCTCACAGAAACAAAGAACTGAGTATCACATGTTCTCACTCATATAGTAGACCTTGATCATCCAACATATTACCACAAGAAAATGACTGACAGTGGTGGGAAACTATGGGGGGGAGGGGAAGGGTGATGGGATTAATGGTAGTAAATATCTGTCTGGGGATGGGGAGACACTTCTTATCAACAAGGGTGCCTGAATGAAGCATATTTGCATAACTAACCCTTAACTGTACCCCACAATATTATAATAAAAATATTGAATAAAAAAATGTATAATAATAATAAAAAAGGCATATCTTTGTATTTCTTCAATAGAGCAAGGTGACTTGTAGTTATACAGAAAACTTTTATATGAACAATAAATTTCTGATGTAATTTTTAAAAATATTGAGATGTTATTAATATATCTAACAGTGTCCTACCCTTAAGGCATATTAGAATCATCCTTGTAAGGTTTTTTGTTTGTTTGGGGTGTGTTTTCTTTTAAAAGCAATTCTTAGTTTGAGCCAAATCTAATAAAACTGTAATTGCTGAGAAGGAGGTGCAGGAAATTGTTTATAAAAGCTCTACAGGGTATTTTGATGCTCATGGAAGTTTAAAAATGCTGGCTTTTAAGAAGTCATATAATGATTTTCTTCTGAGCTCTATGTAGTTTTTGTGAGATTCCTTAACTCTCCTAATAACTGGGCATGTGTCTTAATTAAGCAAAATGGTGAATGTGCTAGAATAGTCAAAATTCTTTTTTTTTTTTTTTTCAGGAAGGGAAAAGACAGAACAAATAAAATATGAGGTTGGTATAAGCCATTTCTTCACAGATTCATTGTAAGTTTGATGTCAAAACAATCTACTCTGGCAATATTCTCCTTGAGTATGGTAGCACAAGAGAAAGATGAACATTAGACTTTCTTTGGATGCCTCCAGTAACACAACTTTCTATAAAAGGATATATGGTTTCTCAACTAAGAGTAACCCACTTTTTTGGGGGGGAGCGGGGAGCGATGGGGGCAGTGTCGGCTTGATTTTGTGTAAATAGTATGGAAACATGATTTTCATCAGAGCAAGCAAAGCATGCATGGACAAGGTTGTAAGAGCGCATTTATACACCACCCCAGGTAAGTCGTTAATCAGATAACGTACACAGTTTTCTACTATGTACTGAATAACCTAGTGTTAATCATCCTGAAGCATTTGTGTCTTTATTAAGGATTAATGTGAAGTTAGTGTCTATACACATTTTAGAGTAGCCTGTAGGGTTTCTGTCCTCCAGAAATTTAGAATCTAAAGTGGATGAAAGATTGTGGATATAACTGAATTTGTTTAAATGATAGAGCTGATGGAATAAGTATTTTCCCCCATTGGCTGTAAATAGCATGTCTTTGTGGATCTGAGAGTACTGATGAATTTGCACAAACCATGCAGCACAAAGCTATGACTCTTCTGTAAAGATGCAGACACTTAAAATGTCAAGCTTTGGAAAAACAGGATTACAGTCTCTGAGTTCTAGGAAAGAGAATTTGTCTGGACTTTAGCCATATGTGTCTTCAGTTGTGCCATCAGGTACTTGACTACTTAGGCATAAATTCATGGCTTACCTCTGAAGGGCCCACAGATAACCAACGTTCACATAAGTAGAGATGCCTCCTGAGTTAGTTGGATCAGAATAAGAACACGAGACTTTTGATTTTCCATTGAGTGCTATTTGCTGTGGTCCCAAACTGCTCTTTTTGGCGGCAGAGCCTGCAGAAGGCATTTTTGTGGGATCTGTAATTAGGATGTAAGGTTCTAGAGGGCAGAAAATTTCTCTTTGTCCCATTGTGCCTAGAATTGTGCCAGAGACACAGCAAATGTTCAATCAATGTTTGTTGTTTGGATATTTATTATTGAATTGTGAAAATGCCTTCCTTCCATTTAAAACTTTTGTGTTTTTATTTTAATGACTTAGTTCCTACTTATAAAAGTAAGTAGGTTTATTATAGAAAATTTAGAAAAAGTTTCAGGAGAAAATAGAAATTTGGGGGGATACCATTGCCTAGAGATAATCACTGTAAATATTTAAACATCATAAACATGCTTTTGTCTAGGTCATGTGTGTTCCTAATAAACGTGATTTGGTATATAAGGATAGGTGCATGTGTGTACACATAGAAAATAGTTGGAATCATGTACATTCAGTTTTAGATTTAACATATTATGAACATTTTTTCATATAATTAACTTCTTTGAAACTATCATTGTAGTGGCTACAGAATTTTCAATCATACCAAAATTTGTTGGGCATACCTTATTTGAGGATATTGAGGCTGGTTTATTTAGATATTTTTAGTAAAAATAAATAATATAGTCATGAATGTCTTTATGTGTTAGCCTTTTAACATCACTAATTATTCCCTTGGGATAATTTCTCTCTGTAATGGTTATAGAAACTTACAGACAAATTAAAAACTTTTCAATGTCTCTTTCACTTTTCACTCTTGCCAATAGCAATTATCATACTTATTTTATTCCAACTATGTAAAAATATGTCATTAACTGTGAATTTTCACTTAATTTATTATATGTGCATGACAATATGTTTTCATAAGTAGATTTTTAATTAAATAATGGTATATATGATTTATAGTTTTTGTTTGTCTCAGTGATTTATAAATGTGAAGATACATTACACATGCGAAGCATTTGTATACTGCACACATCTTTCCTTCTTTATTATTGCACTTTAAATTTTATAATATTTTTTATATGTAGAAAATTCATATTTCTGTATATGTCAACATATGAATTTGTTATTTCTTTTGTAGCTTTTGCTCCTAGGATGCTCCTTCTCAATTGATATTTGTTTTATTTTAGTTCTTTTATTTCTTTACATTTTTGGTAGGTTACATTTTTAATTCATCTGTAATTTATTTCAATTAAAGTATGAGGCAGAAATTGAAGTTTATCTTTTTCCAGTTGTCTTATTATAATGTCTTTAATAACTGTTCCTATCCTCAATTATTTTGTATACAAATTTAATAATTTATTAAATTATGTTCCTGATCCCTTCTGTTTAAATAAAATGTCCACTTCTTTTTATTTGTATATACATAGAAATTAAATAATATATGCAGTTGAGTAAATATCTTTTCTTATTTTTTTAAATCTCAAGACAATTCTTATTAGTTTTAAAATTTCAAGTAAACTTTAGAATCCTATTAGCATGTACGAAAGGGGAAAAATATGAGCTGTCTATTGAAAGTAAATAATTTGCCTAACTTTAAAAAATAGTTGAGATTTAATCTGCTTATAATACTGAGTCCTCTAACAAATTCTATATATATATATACAGCACAAAATTCTGTTTACATAAATACACATCTCTCTCTTTTTTTAAGTCTACTTTTATGTCCTTCATCAAAACTGGAATACTTTCTTCAAAGAGAACAAGTGTATTTCAAATAATGCTTTTTTTCTTTTTTCTTTTGTCAAGGTCTCATTCTGTCAGCCAGGCTGGAGTGCAGTGGCACAATCCCATTTCACCACAACCTCTACCACTTGAGCTCAAGTGATCCTTCTGTCTCAGCCTTCTGAGTACCTGGGACAAGAAGGGCATGCCACCATGCCTGGCTAATTTTTTTATTTTCTGTAGACATGAGGTCTGCTATATTGCCCAGGCTGATCTTGAACGACAGTAATTCTGTCATTTCAACCTCAAAGTGCTGGCATTACAGACATGAACCACCATGCCGGGCCTATAATACTTAAAATGTATTTTAATATTTTGCTTGGAACTTGTTAAACAGTTATTGGAAATATGCGTTTACACCTTTTGGCTACTGTGAATAATGCTTCTATGAACATTCGTGTACAAGTTTTTGAGAGGATATATGTTTTCATTTCTCTTGGGTAGATTGATACTTAGGTATAGAATTATTGGATCATATGACAACTTTATATTTACCATGTGAGTTACTTCTAGACTGTCTTCCACATCAGCTACACCATCTTGCATTCCCACTGGCATTGTATGAGAGCTCAAATTTCTCTCCATCCTCACCAACACTTGTTATTATCTGGCCTTTTTATTCTAGCCATCCTAGTGGATAGGTAGTATCCCACTGTGGTTTTGAATTGAGAATTTTATGGCACCTTTAAGTTAGTTATTGCTGTTATAAAATAAAACAATAGTAACCCTTGTGACAGATTTTCCTATGACCAATAATACCCTCCTGGGTTTCTGTCATACTCATTGACCGATGTTTCCTGCTTAATGAATATTCTTGGCACATGGGCTTCTGTCCAGCATCTACATAGGGTGCTGTGTGTCAGGGTAGTGCACCCCTTAAAAATACAGGTTCTGTGCCTACACTAGCTGGGGCCAAATCTCAGCTCTGTTGCATACCTGTTTGTGTGACATGGGCAACATTGGCCAAATTATGCAGTTTGGGTCACAGGTGTCCTCAAAGTCTTCCATTAATGATTATGATTTGTGCAAGACAGAAAAAAGATCATTTTAATGAGTGCACACATGCTAAAAGAAATGGCTTTAGCTTTATGCCCCGCCAATTGACAAATTGTCATAAATATTTGTTTTAGGTTGAAAGCATATTTTTCAGGTATATATTCATAATTTTTAAGGAATCTTTCATTTAATAGTTTGTTTTCAATTAACAAACCAAATTCTGCATATCAATTTTATTAAATAAAAATTACCATATGTTTTTAATATTTAATTTATATAAATTTATAATTTTTCAGTATTCCTAATTTATTTTATTTTTATTTTTAATTATTTTATTTGTAAAATGTGGGGTACAAATGAGGGTTAGGTACTCCTGATTTATTTTTAAGAAATATCATCATCTGTAAACCATGATGTGCTGATAAACGTTTAATAACTGGCTCTGGAAAAACATATATATATGTGTATGACACACACAGGTTTATTATAAATTTTGCTTATATAGAGGGTTATAGCATACAATTAACGAAAAAAATAATATATACAATGCCTTTTATTGGGAGTTCGATATAGACGATTGATTCTCACAGAAAATTTTTATTGATTTTTGCCAGTCTCTCATATTTGCAGTCAACCTATGGGTCTCAGTTCAACCATGTGTTGAAAAGTAGAGTTGCAATCCAATTTGCTTTTCCCAATACACTTATTGTCACCAAATTGGGTGTACAATCTATGATTAAATTATTTTCTACACTTGATCAAGAGCAGGGCAAGGACATTAATCCATAATATCCAGATCTTCACCACTACCAAGACTCGCTGCTTAGGAGGTTGTCTTCAGAATGCTGTCTTCAGTGGAGTACACTAGTCACTTCTGTTCCTTTTATCAAAAGTATCAGCTGCTGGATCATTTAACTGGACGGTAACATTTAAGATACTGTTTAGACATTTCAGTCAACTTTGATATAGACAACTAATAAGAAAAAATAACTTTATAAATTTTCCTTTGTTTTATCTTTTCCATATAACCTTTAAATTTCTTGTATATCTCTATTTTTCCAGTGTGATTTTTCACAAAAACTCAACTATCAGGTGCTCCCTGTATTGTTTATAATTCCTTAACCAGCCAATGTATATTTTTATTATTTATGCAGACTCCCCTGAGCCCTATTCATAAATGCTTGAAGTTACTTCAAAAATAAAATGTTTTCTTTAATCAATAAGAATTGAAAATGAGAAATTTTCTAAATTTTCATCTTGTTCCTAGCAGCAAATTTCTTTTGTTTTCTAGAGATTTTTTCTTCCATTGACATGCAATATCTTTGCATAGAGTTGATGATTATTTTTGCTTTGCTTATCTTTACTTACTGTTTTATAGTTTAGCATGACTTATGGTTATTCCAAGGGACAAGCACTATCTTGAAATTTCTGAATTCAGAATAAAATAAAATAAAGATAATATTTCCTATACTTTTGTATTAGTTTATATGCCAGCAGACCTAGGAAAGGGAGTAGGCAATCAATTACAATCCCAGAGTACTTTGACATTTCTTCATTGTGTTTGAAAAACACAAAGATGGACACAAGCTCTCCTGGTGATTGGCTTTCCTCTTTAGCATAGCTCAAACCTAAGAATAAACCATGGCAGGAAACCATGCTCCTTTCCTGTGCTAGTTTCATACACAAATCATCCCCATCACTTCATCATCCAGTGACTTCCATGTGACAGAGGGCTTCACTTCACATGCCCTTTGGTCTTTCCTCACTCCTGGCTCTCATTCTCTGAATTAGGAGATCTTAGGAAGATCTTATTAGCATCTTCTCTGATTACTTCCCTGGCAGCTGATCTTTTTCAGCAAAGGAGTGTGATTAACATGACTTCCTGCTAACTCTGTTGCCTGAGGTTTCTACTGCACGTGGCATTCCCAATGTTGCTCATGGAGGTTTAACTTCATTTTCACTTCCACTCATCATTTAAATAAAAATTTGAGAGCTGAAGATATTAGGTATTTTTGATTTTGCCATTCTCTTCTGGAAGTTTGTCTTTATTTTACAATAGCATGAAAGAAGGAAAAGCAAAATATTCAACTAAAAATCATTTTAATTAGAAGGCACTTTGAGGCAAATTTGACCTGTTTCCTCATTAGCTGAAGAAAGTGTCACAGGTAGTCTTTAGCTTTGATTTTTCAGGTAAACCTGAATAACTCTAAGTGAGTTTTATCTACTACTTGAAAAAAAAATTCATCTCTGGCTTTTGAGGGAAAGGGCAAGCAACATCAAAAGGAAATACAGGAGAGAGAAAATTATATTCAAATTAGAGAAACAGATAAAATAAAAAGTGGACTTGAAGTTCCAGTTAGCCTTAGGGCTTTCACAGAATGATCTCCTATCTTTTCTTTTCTCTCCCTGGGTCTCCTGTCCTTCCCTTCCCCTGCTCCAGATTCCTAAGGCGGGCAATGCAATGTGATGCACATAGATCGTCTTCAAGTAGATTCTATCCCCACCTCTTGGTGTATTTATTCATTTTCTATGGATGTTGTAACAAATTACTACAAATTTAGTGGTTTAAAACAACATAAATTTATTATTATACACTTCTGGATTTCAGAAGTTCAAAGTTGTGTTGCGTGGCTAAAATCAAGGGCTACGTTTGTTCTGGAGGCTTTAGGGGAGTTATCCATTCTTTGCTTTTTTCATATCCTTTAGGTTGCCTATGTTCCTTGGCTCTGGCTTGTGGCTACATCACTCTAATGTCTGCTTCTGCCATCATACCTCCTTCTCCGACTCTCCTGCCTGCCTCCTTCTCTTATAAAAGCTCTTGTGAATACATTGGACCCAGCTGGATGTTCCAGGATAATCTCCCCAACTCAAGATCCTCAACTTAATCACATCAGCAAAGTTTCTTCTGTCATTCAAGGTAACATATTCACAGGTTGCAATAATCAGATGCAGACATCTCTGGGGTGGCATTACTCTGTCTGCATTTGTCTGTGTTATGTGTAACTCATGCTGCCACATATGTTTATTTTTTGCAAACAGGATTATCATGAGAAAGAGGCTTCTGAATTAAGCTTTGATTTAAATTATATAGGAAGTTGTTTCTGGGATCAATTTTGGATAGAAAAGATTGTTCACTTGCTTATCATAATGTAAACAGTTTCAAGAAAATCCAAGCAAGCAAATACCTGTGGTATAAAAAATCTGAGGCCATGCTTAAGAATATAGTCAAAATTTTGTTTTGGGCTAAGTAAATCCTGACATTTGGTTGGCGGAAGAGTGGAAAAAAACTCAAACTCTTGGATAATAAGTGGAAACTTTATTATGTATAGCAGAGGGATTCTGAAGATTATGGATTAGTTATTGTTTCACATAATATTAATCTGATGGAGGTTCTTCTCTTCCATTTTACCATATCAGAAGACAAATTTTGTGGTATGCTTGGCTCCTTTGATCAGTCTCTACCAGGCCTTTGTAATACAGACAATGAGTTCCAGCCTCAGAATATGAGATTTTATTGGCCACATCTCATTGTGTACCTCACTGGAAAATGGAGCCACTTCATCCTTCTCTACTTTTTGTTCAACCTGGTCCTACGTAAATTGCTGAATTGTCACTTTATTTAAAGATGCTAATTCTTTTTGGATATGATGGCACAATATGATCATCTAGTCAAATTATACTTACTGCAAGTTCTTTATGTGTTGTGGTGGGTTGTAAATCCAGAAGTCTTGATGCTAAATCTTTCAGTATGATAGGTCTTAATGATTGGTGGGGGGAAGAGTCATAATTCCAGTTAATAAAACTTATTAAAGACTTTAGGTTGAACATAACCAGACTCAATCCAACATAAAGCATAATAGCTCTTATATTGGTGGTAAAATAAAGAAAGTGTTCTCAGAAGAGACCAAAAAGTGGACATATCAGGCTGTACTATGAGGATAAAACATTCAAAACATCATTTTTATAATGATAATAGGACTAGGTTCAGAAAACAATTAAGACATACTTGGAATGTTTCCTTATTTGCCAGACAAAGTTAAGTATAAAAAAATGATCCTGTCCTTGAGTTTCTGGTTCCCGACCTGACAACAGAAACATACTCTATCCTGTACACTCCCTCACTAGATACAATTATAAGCGCTGGATAGGATGCAGGAAGCAGTTATCTAAGTATTCTGAAAAGTAAATGACAGAAGGCAGGTTATGAAAAGAGAACATGGTTTGATTTAATATGAGGCTGGCAGTGAGTTCTCATCTGTTCCCCCTCTAGGATCATCCTACCTGTATTCAAAGTCATCCCAAGCCTAGAAGTACACAGCAGGTAGAGAAGGCATGGTGGAGGTGAAGATGTGGCATGGTAGAGGTGAAGATGATGGCTGAAGCGACTCTAGGGAACCTCTAGGGAGGAGGATCCACTCTGACCAGAGAAGCTGTAGTCAAAAGAATGACTACAATATGAAAGTGCTGAAAGAAAGAGCAATCTCTATTGCTGTTTTTCTCTCTGACTTCATGTATCTTGGTATTAATGCAGGTGTTATCGTGGGAATTGTGAAGCAGAAAGATAAAATAAAGCCTGACTTTCTGACTGCAGAACTGGGGAAGGAGGAGTGAGGTCTGGGATTATGAAAACATCAGATCAATTGCAGAGAGGTGGGAGATTAAGAGATCAATCGCATAATGTTTGTGAACTCCTATGCTCAGTTGAGAGTTGTTCATGAGTGTATCTAATCCTAAACATGATAACTATAGTCTTTGAGAACTTCACTAAAGGATAGACCACCAGTCAGGTCTCAGGATGGCCACTGGAACTGCACATATGGAACAGACCTAAACAGCACTGAAAGACCTAGAAAAATTAGTGGCTATTGGAACCACAGCTAGAAGACAGTGGGACAGAAGTTGTGGACTGAAGTTAACCAAGTAACTTGCCTGTTAAACAAACTTAAGAAAAAAAGTCAATAGTCTCTTTAAAATTTAAACAATACTCACAATCTCATGACATAATATTCAAAATATCCGGATGCAATCCAAAATTACACAGAAAATGAAGGATTTGAGAAATCTTAACTTACAGTAGAAAAGGTTATCAAAAGCAGCTGTCATTATCACGCTCCAGGAAGTAAGACTGGACAGCCATGAAACACATAGAAAGATTGAAAGTCACAGCAAAAAAAAAAAAAAGATAATATAAAGGAGAATCAAATGGAAATTTGAAAACTGAACAATTTATTTAAAAGACATAAGTAATTCAGTGGATTGGGATCAATATCAGGATGAGAATGACAAAAGAAAGTGTCAGAGAGAAATTATATAATTTGAATGGCAAGGTGAAAGAAGATTGATAAAAATGAACAAAGATTCAGAGATTTCTGGAAAAGACAAAAGATCTAGCATTTATGTCATCAGAGTTCCAGAAGAAGCAGATAGTGTGTTAAAGAAAACTTGTTTGAGAAACAAAGTCTGAAAATTCCTAAATTTAGAAAAAGACATAAACTTGCAGGTTACAGATATACGATGTCTTAGTTCATTTGTGTTGCTATAAAGAAATACCTGAGGCTGAGTAATTTATAAAGGAAGGAGGTTTAACTGGACTCACAGGTCTACAGGCTGTAAAGGAAGAATGGCATCAGCATCTGCTTTCTGGTAAAGGCATCAGCTCGCTTGCATTCTTGATGGAAGATGAAGGGAAGCTGGCAGGTGCAGAGATCACATGGCAAGAAAGGAAGCAAGAGGCAGAGAGGAAGGAGGTGCTGGGCTCTTTTTAACAACCAACTCTTGTGGAAGCTAACAGAGTAAGAACTCACTCATGACTGCAAGGAAAGCACCAAGTCATTAATGAGGGATCCACCACCATGGTCCAAACACCTTCCATTAGGGCCCATCTCCAACATCAGTGATCAAATTTCTTTCTTTCTTTTTTTAAATTTATTATAAAGATGTGGGGTACAATTCAGCATTAGATATATAAACATTGATCATGAAGGTACCCTTGTTGATGAGGTATGCCCCTCCTTCCCCTAGCAGTTTCCCTCAACTGCCAATCCCACCCCTCCCTCCCCTGATAGTTTTCTATTACTACCAATTGCTTTCTTATAGCCTTATAATTAATTGTTCAAGGTCACCTTATGAGTGAGAACATATGGAACTCAGTTCTTTGTTTCTGTGATAAATCACTGAGTGTGATCGACTCCAAATCCATCCAAGTTGCTGCAAAGTCCATATATTTGTCCTTCTTTATGGCTGCAT
>CAUYQG010135854.1:0-39211 GCA_963574415.1 Tarsius wallacei
GTAGTTCCAGCTACTTGGAAGGCTGAGGCGGAAGGATCGCCGGAGCCCAGCAGGTCGAGGCTGCGGTGGCCGGGAGCGGCCACTGCACTCCAGTCTGGGCGACAGAGTGAGACTCCAACTCAAAAAAAAAAAAAAAAGCCAAGACAGCCTAACAAAAAAAAAAGGAAAGAAAGAACTCCTTTCTCATGTTATTGAAATCTACAGAAAAAAAATTAACTCCCTAAAAGGTTGTGTTTTAATAGTGGAACATGTTGCAGTTGATATTTACATATAGGGAAGGTTTGAAAAAAGGAGTTATGTTTTGTGCTTTTTCTTCTTCTGTGTGTGTTTTTCTTGATATTTCAAAGTAGAGAGACTGGGGTGCCCCTAGTCATGCCTGATTGTTATACTTTAATACAAAAAAAAAGGCTGAAGAAGATGTCAGAAGTGAGGTAGGAAGAATTGTGGAGATGGAAGTAAAAGGGAGGTAAAACAAAAAGAAAATATACCAGTGTGAGATTTTTATGTTTTTTGGCTAACGACTTAGTACAGGTATTCTACATTTATTACTGGCTGTTTCATCTAATCTGGAGAAAACAAGGAAGCAGCTTTAAGGGCTACTGACTAAAGGTGCTCACAATCTGCATTAGTCCAGATACCTTAAACCTCAGCTGGGATGAAGTCTACTATGACTCATGGGTCCTTAGAGTAAGCAGTTGGCCCTTTGAAAGTCGACCTGGGCCGGGCTCCATGGCTCAGCCTGTAATCCCGCGCCTTTGGGAGGCTGAGGTGAGTGAATTGCCTGAGCCCGCGGGTTCGAGACCCACCTGGGCAACTTGGTGAGACCTCATCTCTACAATAAATCAAAAAAATTTGCCGGGTGTGGTAGCACGCGCCTGTAGTTCTGGCTACTTGGAAGGCTGAGGCGGCAGGATCGCTGGAGCCCAGCAAGTCGAGGCTGCAGTGGCTGGGAGCGGCCACTACACTCCAGTCTGGGTGACAAAGTGAGACTCCAACTCAAAAAAAAAAAGAAAGTCGAGACCTGACCTGCTTGCTGTGCCAAGAGTACTATTAGGTTTTGAAACATTCATTCAGAAGGCTCTGTGTTGAGTTGGTTATAAAGAGAAATAAGTTTCCATCTCTGTCCTCTAGCTAAGTAGGAGACACAGAGCACGCACATGTATGCGTATACACAGCAGTAAAACACCGTAGATATTGGTGCGGGCAGATGAGCTCTGCTCCTGCTGAAATGGTCAAGAAAAGCATGAAAAAAGACTGGACTTTATTAAGTGAGAGGAAAGAGACTGTTAGAGACAAGTAACATTTTGAGCAGAGGCACAGAGACAGAAAAGCAGAAAGTCACATCCAAAGAACAGCAAGTAGTGATTTAACTGGGTTTGTATAGGGAACTAATGGAAACTAAGAAAGGTAGAGTACCACCTGCTGAGTAAAGGCCTAGAGTGCCTAGCTGTGGTGCTTAAATGAATTGCATGTTTTTGAGTCTGGAAGTTTTGTTTTGTTTTGTTTTGTTTTGTTTTGTTTTAGTTGGAGTCTCACTCTGTCGCCTAGACTGGAGTGCAGTGGCCGCCCCCGGCCACCACAGCCTCGACCTGCTGGGCTCCGGCGATCCTTCCGCCTCAGCCTTCCGAGTAGCTGGAACTACAGGCGTGCTACCATGCCCGGCTGGTTTTTTTGGGGGATTTATTGTAGCCTGGAAGTTTTCAGAGTAAATCTGTGTTTTGGAAAGAAATAACTTATGGCCCAAGTGGCTTAGGGAGAGAGAACAAAGATTGGGTGACTTTTGTAGTTTAGGTGTAAAAAAGGGGGGTGAGGAGTGTACGGGGTGTATGTTTCAAGAGAATAACACAGAAAGAGAGAGGAAGGCGCAGATGAGAAAGATATGGCAAGGGCAAGGTAACAAATTGGTTACAGAAGAAAAGAGAAAGGAAAGAGTTGAATGTTGCCCCTATGGCTTCAAATCTGGAAAAACAGAAAGGTTAAGAGGAGAGAAAACAGTAAGTAGTTTAGCTTGGGGCATAATGAGCTTGAGAGCCAACATGTAAAATCCTCTCGAAGGGAGCAGGGAGTGCGTGATGGAAACTTAAGACCGGTGATAGTTGGAGACCAAGACACAAGATTTGTTTACAAAGAGTCAAGAAAGCCAAGAGAGTAGAGGTGTCCAATAAAGGTGAAACGTGAAGAAGCTCGGTTCTGCCACTTACTAGGTGCTCAACTTTGAGCAAGTCACTTAATTTCTGTGCTTTAGCTTCCTCATTTTCAAGATGAGGATAATAAATCTAACACTGCCCGCTTCAGAGCAGTGTTCTGATAACAAAGGAGATAATGGATGTGAAAACACTTTGTAAACTGTGCAGCTCCAAGTTGTCTTTCGAGCAAAATAAAACATAAAGCTTTGAAGAATACTCATAGGTTTTGAGGAAGAAGCAGAGAGCAGCAGCAGATTGCCAGGAGAGTACTCAGGCAAACTCAAAGAAAAGAGTATTTCTGAGGAAAGAGGCATAGTTTTATAATCACTAGATCAGATAGAGTGGTCAAGGAAGGTGAGACTCAGAGTTGGTCATCAGATTGGTGAGGAAGAGAGATTTCAGGATGGTGATCTAAGGAAGTCAGATCACAAAGAGTTACTAGAGTGAGTGGGTGGTGAGGAAGTACAGGCTGTAGGATGGATTACAGTTTTAAGATACTTGTCTGAGAAAGGAAAGAGATAGGAAGACAGTAATCGAAGGGGAGAATTTTTCTTAGACTTGAGTGAGGTGAACATGCTGGTAAAAAAAGCTATAATTAAAATAGACCAAATAATGCTTACTGCATTCTTACTGCAAACCACGTGTGGGTGGAGTGGTCTTAGAAAGAGGAGAATCCTCTCATCTTCTAGTTAAGAAGGAGTTGAGAAAGCTCATCAAGTAGAGAGGCCTGTGTGGGAGTGGACAGGTTCAGGCGGACTGCCGTTGTTGAGGAAGGTCCTGCCAGTGACCATGATATTTTCAACAAAAATGTGAGAAGGAAGTGTGGGTAGGATTTGGTATCTTGAGAAATATAGCAAAGTCTTTCAGCAGTTCTGAGTTACCAGTTGACTACTCATGGACCAGAGAATCTAATGTTGCTGGATACTGAGTTGATAGGAATGGCATGGAGGCAAGAATTCTCTTGAGAGAGAGAGAGAGAGAGATGTATAAGTGTGTGTATATAGATATATATTTTTTAACCCCACCTTATTCTTACCTTCCTGCTACTTCCATAATTGTTTTTGTAGTCACCTTTTGGATAAAATATCACATGGAAAATTTTTTTTTTTAATCCACAATTGAATATTTTGGGGGACGATCATTTTTAAGTTCATGTAGGAAAAATATTTTTTAAAAAATTTTTTTTTACTAAAATATTTTGTTTATAGGTAACCAGATCCAGTAGTTACACCAGAAAGTCCCAGTTCCAGGTAGAAGAAGAAGACATTGAAAAGCTAGAAATTAGGTATGTGTCTTGAAGTTTTACAGAATTGCTTTTTTCTGTGCCAAAAAGAAAATCCTAAGTTTAACGAAAAAGTTGAACCAGCCTTAATAGAGTTCTTTGTAGCAAGTTGGTTGATGAAACTTAGAGGAACATGCATCTAATTTAAATCCAAACTATCTTTTCAGAATCTGATTTCTTTGCAGAAATAGGTTTACTTATTTTATAAACAAATATGACCTAATTTCCACCTATTTTATTGTATTAATTTTTTATTTTTCCAAATTTAATTGTTCCTTAAATTTCTGGATTATAGTATAATGGATGGAGAAGAAATTATATCTCATCCAATTTAGAAATAATTTTCTTATTCTTCTTAACATATGTGCTGTCTAACAGAAATTTCAGTGAGGTAAGATAATTCAACAGGTGCATGTGTTTGAAGTTTGTGCTATTTCTTAGGCCTTAATCTATGCTGTTTGAGAAGGGAAAATTTTATAAATGCATGTATAGGTGTGGTGTTAACAGTGTGTTTATCTAAATGGTATGTTAATCATGTGTTTGAAGTGATCAGGGAATATATTTTTCTAAATCACTTATTTTTACATCTTAATTGGTTGTAATCGAGAGATAAATAATTGGTTTCTTTTTTCAAATTTAACAAAGTAACTTTGAAGTTCTTATTGCTATAGATTGAAGTAAAGCCTGGAAACTTAGAAGCTCAAGGGCCTTTTTTTAGACTGTTTAAATTTATTTTCTATGCTTTTAAAATAAAAACTACTGTAGCATTTTGCTTTCCCAGTCTAGATAGTGAAGTATATGACATTGCTAACATCTCTTAAGCATGTAAAGTTAATGCTGTAATTTTCAAATTAGAGTAATTTGAAGCTATTTGATGTATGTATTCTTGTAAACATGGTTTGTAAAAAATAAGGCCAGTTTTCAATTTTCAGGATTGACTTGTGGAACAATGGAAACCTGGTGCAAGATGTTTTCCTAGGTGAGATTAAGGTTCCTGTGAATGTGTTAAGAAATGATACCTTTCATCAAGCCTGGTAAGAAGACAAGCATTCTAACGAACTACATAGTTTAATCCTCTTTAATTTAGTATATATGCAAATGAATGCTTACTATGAACATATTTTAAATTTGCCACGGAATAAGCCAAATGCCACTAGTGTTGATTTGGTCATTAATTCTTTGTTGCAGAACTATAAGTACATTGTAAATTTTGTGACTTGACCTGTGATACTGGGATAAAAGAACTGAATTGTCTAGGAATATTTTTCTGCTCAGAAATAAAGTCTTAACTCTAAGGAGACAGTGAGAAACATTTAAAACATTACTTAAGAGTTGTCCATATAAGAAAATGCTTGCTCACAAACCAGTGTCTGCAGTTCACAAGTTTTATTAGTGGTCATGGAAACTGTGGCTGTTTGAAAGCAAAGGGTTTTATTTGGAGGACAGTTGTAGGAACTAACCAGTGATTTTCCTTTCACTCTACCCCACTGAAATGCATTGCGAATGGCCCTGATATTATTTTTCTGAATGTCTAGGGTCTCGGTGTTATTTAGTTGCTTTAGTTAATGTACTTTTTAGAAGTTCTGGGGGTTCAGTAATGGCTACAATATTATTTTACTTTTTCATGACTCTAACAGTGATATTAAACTGGTAAGTTAATGTTCGGACATTAAATTGATGCTAGTTTCCTTAGAAAAATTGATGGGATTGATTGTTTTATCAGTCTATGGCAGTTAAAAGCATGTGTATCCCGTCCCTTCCAGTAGGTTATCCAGTGTCTGTCTCTCATGCTAGGCTTGAGTTTCCGCTGATTATAAACAAGCATGCCTTTCTCATACCTTTTCAGGACCACTTTTTTTTTTTTTTTTTCTGTTTTTGTTTGATTCAGGGGCTCACTGTGTCACCCAGGCTGGAGTGCAGTGGCAAAATCACAGCTCACTGCGGCCTCAACCTTCTGGGCACAGGCAGTCCTTCCGCCTCAGCCTCCTGAGTAGCTGGGACTACAGGCACATGTCACAATGCCTGGTTAATTTTTCATAGAGACGAAGGCTTACTATGTTGCCCAGGCTGGTCTGCCTCAAGAGATCCTCTCACCTCAGCCTCCCAAAATGTTGAGATTAAAGGCATGAGCCACCGGACTCAGGACCACTTTTAGAACACAGTTTCTTCTAGAACTGCCTGGAAGAGGAGTGTTTAGATGTTTCTTATGGGGATCAGTCTCATTTGTGGTTAAAAGAGCCTGCCTCTTATGATTGGCCATCAGACATTCTTATTTTGTATTCTTGTCCTCAAGCAGTTATCCCTTGTAGACCTTTTTAAGGTTCTCAGTATTTTTATTTTATTCATACCTCTCCGTAAACCTAAAATTTATTGGTTTTTATGTTGGCATTTTGTAGGTTTTAATTTCAAAAATCCATCTATGGGGGGACAGGACACAGTCACTAAGAAAAATCTGTGAATATTTGGGGCCCATCATCCTCCCCCTACACCATGTCTTCTTTCACCTTCTATAAAATAGCATTCATTTTAAAGTGAAAATTCTTGAACTTAGTTTGTGGACTTTAAAGATTGTGTCCATACTACTTAATACTGAAGAGAAAAATGAGTTGTTGTGGTTCCCATGGCCCCTCAAAATGAACTTGAAATGTGCCACATAGCCTGTATTTTACATGAGACTCTCCAGACATGCCTTCTAGATTTGGTAAAACTTTGTGCAACTACCTTGTCAGGATGTAAGAACATTAACATGTAAGATACTAACTTTATTCCTATGAATTTTTTTTTTTTGGCCAGTAGTATAGTTTAACCTGCCAAAAGTATAAGCTCAGAAATTTATATAATATGAAATAGAAGCTTCTGTGGATTCATTTATACTTCCATAGATGTAGGGAAATATAAATATGTGAGTGTCATTTCCTTTTAAGTCAGAAATTACTCAGCCTCGTTCATCAGTGTAGAGCTATAGCACCCCCTGGTGGTAATGATAGTAACGCATGAAAACGCAAGAAAAGATGTATCCTCAGGGTTTCAGGCGTATTAGGAAAGAGTTAGAATAATTATTAGTATTTTAGTTTAGTTGCTTGAAAAGTCTCAATTTGCTTTCCTTTTCACATAATTTCTCTTATTATTGGTGTATTGTAGTCTTTTTTCTAAAAACTGATTTTTTTATTATTCTGATTTAGTTTTATCCTCAAGTTGTAACAGGATTCAGTCATCTTCCCATTCCATCCATCGCTATTTAGTTATCTTTTTTTTTTTTGAGTTATAGTCTCACTCTGTTGCTTAGACTGGAGTTCAGTGGCATGCTCACAGCCCACCACAGCCTCGACCTGCTGGGCTCAGGCAATCCTTCCGCCTCAGCCTTGCAAGTAGCTGGAACTACAGGCATGCACTACCACACCCAGCTAATTTTTTTGATTCATGGTAGACAGAGGTCTCGCCTCTGCCTCCCAAAGTACTGGGATTACATGCGTGAGCCACCACGTTTGGCAGTTATTTAGTTCTTTAATAATTATGTGTGTTCTTTATTCTGATGCTTCCATCAAGTGTTAGGATTGCCAATCTTCTTAGTGTTGTTGGCTAGTTTTTACCTTTAACCTCTGTAGATTGTAGAATTTTATTTGAGTTTTTGAATAGATAATATACTTCTGTGGTTCACAGGTTGGAAAGTAAGCTCTGTCCCTAGACCCTGCTCCCTGACTAGTCAGTTTTCCTCTTTTGAGGCAGTCAGTGTTTTTGACTTTCTGAAAATATTTTGTGTATATACAGGCAAGTACATATATACAACTTTTTCTCTTTTTTTACACTCGTGGATACACACTGTATCCTGCTCTGCACCTTTTTTTCCCCATCTAACAGTATAGTAAAATTTCCATAAATACTTGTTGTCTCTTGATAGTGGTTAAGAGTATAATCTCTGGAACCAGGAACCAGACTTCTATGGTTCATAACGACCTTTGTGACCTTGAACAAGTTACGCAGCCAGTTTGTCTTAGCTTTCTTAGGTTATAAAGTGTGGATGATACA
Source organism: Tarsius wallacei (assembly GCA_963574415.1). Lineage (NCBI taxonomy): Eukaryota > Metazoa > Chordata > Mammalia > Primates > Tarsiidae > Tarsius > Tarsius wallacei. Next base: position 7,495 of record CAUYQG010135854.1, read on the forward strand.
AGTAGCACCCACCTCTTAAAGTTGTTGAGAGGATGATATGAGTTCATATAAAGTAGGCCAGAGGTACTATGTTAGTGGATATAATTCATGCTGTCATTGTTATAGTATTGCTATTGTCATCATCATTCCACATCAGTACACATAGAATTTTTGCACCCCCCCCTTTTTTTTTGCATAGTATTTCATTGTTTGGAATGTTCTAAATAAAGAGAACTACAGAGGCCAGGCACAATGGCTCATGCTTGTAATCCCAACACTTTGGGAGTCAGAAATGAGAGGATTGCCTGAGCCCAGGGGCTCGAGACCACCTGGACAACTTGGCAAGACCTCTTCTCTACAATAAATCAAAAAATTCACTGGGCATAGTGGTACGTGCCTGTAGTTCCAGTTATTTGTAAGGCTAAGGTGGAAGGATCACCTGAGTCTAGCAGGTCAAGGCTGTGGTGGCCTTAAGCATGCCACTGTACTCTAGCCTGTACTACAGAGTAAGACTCTGACTCAAAAATAATAATGATGATAATAATTAAATAAATAAAGAGAACCATGGGGATAATCTAATTAAGTCTCATTTTTCTAGTTACTTCAGTGTCAGAGAGCTTAATGTGTATAAAACCTTTATGTGATTGTACAAACTGGTACAATAATTGGCCCTCAGTGATCCAAACTGTGTTGGATATTGAGAAAATAAAATAGATATAAACATCTTTTCATGTTTAATTTTTAGTTTTGAAAATAAGATTCAAATAGATTAAATGGTTGAGTTGTCTTCAACGTAAGCACTTTCTAAATGATTTAAAAACTAGAGTAATATTTTACTTAATATGGTTTGGTTTTCTAGTTTGCTAATTTGACATGTTTTCTCCTTAAATATTTTCTTTTTTTGGCCTCATGCTTTAAATAATCTTTTTAATATTTGAATTTTAAAAATTTAGCAAGTCTTCTATCTTCAGTCAAGAAAAATACATTGATAGTGGTTTCTTTATGGAACCAGAAATAACTTTCAAATATTAGTAGATCTGCCTCTCAGCAGTTATTTTCCAGCTTAAGAAACATTACATACAAATAATGTGCTTTTTGTCTGTTTTCCTCAGTTTTAATTACACGACCTTAGGGTTAAAATTTTTTAATACTGATTTGCTTTCTATTAAGTAGGTATCAAAGCAGCTAACTCTTGAGAGCATAATGATTGCTTTTATGCCTGTCTAGAATGAACAGAAGATGTGTAGAGCAACCGAATGTTACTTTCGGTTAATAATTTCTCTGTATTTCCTGTCTCTTATTCTTTCAAACTGAAGTACTTCATTTAAAAACTGAAGAAAATAAATTAGAGGGTTTTTTTTTCTTTTTTCTTTTTTTGCTTACCTAGACCTTAGGCATGACAGATATTCCTGAATGATTTAACAAATATTGAGGTTTTTCTCTTTAGCTCTACTTTATACAGGATTACTTAGTTCATAAGGATCCTTCAGGTGGGGGTGGGGGTATGTGTCAGTTGATTTTGAGTTATGGGTTATATGTGAGGATTTACAACATAAGTAAATTGCATGTAGGTGAGGTTTGGACTTCTCGCGGGCCTTCTCTCCCCCTGGTAGTGGACCTGGGACCCCATGTGTGGGGCCTTCTCTCCCCCTGGTAGTGGACCTGGGACCCCATGTGTGGAATGTACTGCAGTGTGCTCCCCAACCTTCTTCCCTTCCTTCCTCCCCTAGCTGTGCCCAGCGTCTGCCAATCCCACCCTGTGTTTATGTGACCAGTGATAGGTGGTTTGTTAAAATGAGGCTCTCTCTTTGTAATATTTTTAAATAATGCATTTATGTAGTTATACAAATAACTGTATCTGTAGTTATTCATATATTGAAGTGATAGCAGTAGCATAATATGTAAATGTTATGTGTATAATGTTTACACAGCATGTAACATTACACACATAACATTACACACTATTCTATGTGCTCTGCTTATATAACCCCTTTAGGGTTGTTGTAAGGATTAAATTAGTAAGATGCTGTTAGTACCCCTTCTTGAACACAGGAGGAAACAAGCACAGAGATGAAAGACTTGCCAAAAGTCACATCGCTGAGATTTGAACCAAGCTGTCTGACTCTAAAGTTTGTGCTCCTAACCAATGTACTATTTATATAATAAACTTGAACTTGGATGTATTTTTTAATAGATTTAAAACACAAAAACATTCTCTGTCTTAAACTGTCAGCAAAGACTTGAGTGCCACTTGCTTACAAAATACTATTTAAAAGAAAATCAGAGAAATCCCTGCTCATTAAAAAAAAAAAAAAAATCAAGGAATGGAACTAGACACAGATGAGATATTTTATTTGTAGAGTTTTTTTAATCCTGCCACAGAAAACCCAAGGAAACAATTTTGAAAGTGTGGCAGAAGGAGTGAAACCTTCTGCAATTCCTGCGCATCTTTTTAAAATGTATGCATAAAAGTGGTCAAGTGTGGTGGCTCACACTTATAATCCCAGCACTTTGGGAGGTCGAGGCAGAAGGATTTCTTAAGTCCAGGAGTTCGTTCAAGACCAGCCTGGACAACATAGTGAGACCCTGTTTCTACCAAAAAAAAAAAAATTAACCAGGTATGGTGGCTTGTGCCGGTAGTCCTAGCTACTTGGGATGCTAAGGTGGAAGGATTGCCCGAACCCAGAGATTTGAGGTTACAGTGAGCCATGATTGCACCACTGCACTCCAGCCTGGGTGACAGAGCAAGATCATGTCTCTTAAAACAAAACAAACCAGTGTATGCATAAAATAAATAGCTGGCATAGCACTGCCCTGCTCCCTCTTTGTAGAGCAATGCTAAATGCTATGTTAGGACTATAGACTTGGTACTTAGTTTTATGAGAGTAACGGATAAATCATACCCCTCCCCCAGTTACTTGGAGATAAGGGAAATAAAGTTGCCCTCTGAGCAAAACTCCTATAAAACAAACCAAAGCAGAGTTTGTTTTGAGTGTAGAATGTGGAATAAAGTGTGAGGACACTGTTTAAGATGGGCGGGGCAATCCCAGAGAGGCAGAACTGGTTGTAATTGAGTAAGCAGTTATACAAGTAAGAATATTCTACCGTGAATGGAAAACACTAGTTAAAACAGAAGGGAAAGATTCATCTTGAGTAATAAAAAAGGATCCCAAGCAGGTAGACATGGGTACTGCCCATTCAAGCACAAATGAGGGGAAAGGGGATTCTGGTCCAGAAGAGTTAACCGTTTCCTTGGTAAGACTGCTGTCTTAACTGAGAAGTTCTGAAGACGGTTTAGATCTTTTTTGCTTGTGTACTCACTGTTGCACATTCTGATAATTTTTTTAAATGCACTCACCGAATATATAACAGGAAACAGTAGTGACTGCCTTATATAACCTTAGTAATCTCTACCACACGTCTTTTTTTTCCACCTTTAAATTTTTTATTTTAAAATTATGGGGTGCAATTCAGGGTTGGGTATACAGCTATTCATTGTGCAGGTATCCTTGTTGATAAGGTGTGCCCCCCCCAGGCAGTTTCCCACTACTGCCACTCCTACCCCCGCCCCATGTCCCCACAGTTTTCCGCTAATGTCAGTCCTTTTCTTAAAGTAATTCTGATAATTTGACTTTCCAAATAGCTTACCAGTAGGCAAAATAATTAGTCCAAGTAAGGGATATCGATGAAAACACTATGGTAAATAGTGGTAATTGTTGAAGCCAAGTGACTAGTGCATGGTCGTAATGGTGTTCACTGTTTCTTCTCCCTACTTTTATGAGTAAGCATTTCTGTAATATAATACTTCAGTTGCCCAAAAATGTGGGTACCTCTGCCACTTGGTTGTTGTATTCTTTTCATAAATTTAGTACAGCAATTGTTCTTGTGCTTTAAGTCATTGCAGTTCAGGTTCCCTTTGAATGTGCTGGTAAAACTGGACCTCTGAATTGGAAACCTGCAGAACATAGCTTGGTTTGAGGGCAGTTAACCAAAGTAGTGCTCTTATCAGGATAATTGGTGTTCAGCAAGCTAAACTTCCCCTAGAGATGCTTTTAAGTTCCTTTTGCTAGCAGATTTGTTTCTACTTATTTCACTGGCTATATCTTTAAATCACTATTTCTGAAATCAGAGAGTAGATGTTCTAAAGGTTGGTATTCCAAGACAGAAATTCCTCTTTTGGGGGGTAGTGACATAATTTCTGTGTAATTTCTTCTCCTTGCATTAACCATCCCTTCATTCTTTAAATTTTGCTTGGTTAATTCTCCAGTTCTCTTTTCTGTCTTTGTCTTATCTTTCCCAAAGCTAATAAATAGTCTATTAAATGCTCCTTCCTTCTATTTTTAAAGAAAGTAGTCTATTAGGACAGACTATAGCTGATAAATATATATATTGAATATCAAAATTACTGAGTTTCCTTTATAAAAACTATTCCAGCAAATAAGTGAAAGCGGAATGATAGAATTATAAAATTATCATTTTGATGAGTTCTGGGCAATGATCATCAGTGCTGCTAATACCATAAAAGGAAAAATCAGATATTCGTGCTCCTTGGTCATACACAACATTATCAATGAATTGTTCTTACCATAACGTCAAATATGAACCATATCTCTAATCTAACTACCAATGTATAGGAAATACAGAGAGGACAAAGGAATATGATAAATGACATTATGGAGGTAGAGATAGAGTTAATAGGATCCCAGGTATGGAAAACTATACAGGACAAATGACCTGATTTCTTGGCGGGCCGAGAGAATCTATAAATTACAAGAGACTTAAGAAAGCTATTAACTCTTTATCATCTGTGGACATTTTTTGGATTTGAACAAACCTTAGGAAACCATTTATGATAAGTTTGGAAGAATTTGAATATTAACTGAATAATGATTTTTAAAAGTGATATATGAAATTATAATATATCTGAAAATTGCTTTTAAATATTACTGCAGAAGTAGGGTGGGAAAGTGAGTGAAGATGTGGCTGAGACAAGACGATTCTTGAGTTGATAATTATTGAAACTGGGAAATGGGCACATGGGGGTTCAATATACTGTTTTCTTTACTTTGTTTTTAAATTTCCGTGATGAAAGGTTTTTTTAAAAAGCTGTTCGTTTTCTAATTTTGGTCCTACAAACTTCTCTTGGGTAAGTTCAACTTTTTGTGTATAGAATATACTTTAAAACAAGGTCATCTGTGCCTTTTAGTATGTCTCATCTATTTCAACTAAATGCTTAAATTTAAATTTAGTTGGTAAAAACTGATTTTTGATGACACAAGGGTTTTAAATGTTTTACCTTTTATTATTATTCTTTCTAAACCTGCAAGCTAATCAAACTCTTGAATTCAGCCTCTTTGAGATCTTAATTTTTGTATGTCTGTACTTTTTGTTTCCTAGATATAAATCTATTTGACACTTGCTAGTCCAATATATAGCAAATATTAAGGCTCTGAAGATTAGCAGTCTGATACTTAGGAAGTACCTTAACTGTAAATGCTAAGTTGACTTTTTTGGTTTAGTTTTCTTATAGTGTAGCTCTTTACTTACCTCACTGGCTTGGTACTCATTACAGTCACAGGGAACCTACTGTATTTTTACTTTAGGTACTTGCTACTACCAAGAGACAATGGAAACAAGTCATCTAAAACTGATGACCTGGGGTCTCTTCGATTAAACATATGTTATACAGAAGACTATGTGCTTCCTTCAAAGTACTATGGTCCTTTGAAAACTTTGCTGCTAAAATCACCGGATGTTCAGGTACATTAAAAAACATCTATCTTAATACTATAAGAAAAGGATTGACAGTGGTGGGAAACTATGGGGGTGGGGGGCAGAGAGGGGAAGGGAGGTGGGATTAACGTTAGTCAATATCTGTGTGGGGACGGGGGGACACCCCTTATCAACAAGGGTGCCTGAACGATGCATATTTGTATAGCTAACCCTTAACTGTACCCCACAATTTTAAAATAAAAAATATGTTTAAAAAAAATCTTACGGGTATGATTTTAATATGAAAAGGCTAAAATAGCTATGTAAATGTGAGGAAAAGATTTCAGAGTATCAAGTCTCATTAAAACAATGAATATATATGTGTATTTATCTAAATCAGAATACTGTGATTTCAATGTGTGCTCCAAATATCATTTCTGGGAAAACTTTAAAAAATTAAATATTATATTGTATAAGTTTTAGTTAATAAGCATATTTGAAGTCGTTTTACAGGTTAGTGATTGAACATTTAATCATGTTGCCTTAATTTTGTGCTTTTTTACATTTCTGTTTTCTAGCCAATATCTGCCTCAGCTGCTTACATTTTGGGTGAGATATGTCGTGATAAAAATGATGCTGTCTTGCCCCTTGTGCGACTGCTGCTGCACCACGATAAACTTGTTCCTTTTGCCGCTGCTGTGGCTGAATTAGACTTGAAGGATACACAGTAAGAGTTATATTTCATTAAGTGTCAATTCTGTGTTACTTCTGTTGAAATATAACCTTAGTCTGACAGATCGTTTTTGTAGTCCAAATCATTTTGTATTGACCATCCTTCCTGTATAGTAGACTAAAAAGAGCTGCTTAGCAAGTAACAGAAGGCAGTTATTCACACCCATGAGGGTAACAGTTAATGAAGAATTTTTCTCTTACTCAGTGATGAAATTTCCTTTGTTATTAATCTTCATATAATGATTCGCATGTCACAAATGGAGCATCAGAGCAGAAGTTATTTTTTTCCTTATTCATTATGTATCACCTTTATATGCACATATGTGATATTCTAAAAAGCAATCAAGTGACTTCCCATTCCCATCATAGTCTAACACTGTTGTTTTATGCACACACACACACTCCACTTTTTTGGTTTATAAATGTGAGGGGTTTTTGATTGTTTTGTTTTTTACTGATTTTCACATATTTTTGGTAAGTCTGAAAAACCCAACGGCAGCAAGCTTTTAAATACATGGTAAAAATTATCAAAATTGTTTATATTACCATAGTCAAATATGTCCTATTACTAATTTCACAACCTTTGTTTACTATGCGTGGTTTTTTTCTATTTCTATTTCAGAGATGCAAACACAATTTTTAGAGGAAATTCCTTGGCTACCCGCTGTCTGGATGAGATGATGAAGATAGTGGGAGGGCACTACCTGAAAGTAACATTAAAACCTATTCTGGATGAGGTACAGAATTTACTCCAATAATGACAGCTTGTGGCCTTATGATAGTAGCTCTTTCGTCAATAGTGATCTGGTTGATGGGAATGGTATATCCATTCATGTGTTACTGAAAGAATAAGGCTAAACTTTTTTAAAGTAAAATTATTTGCTTTTCTGTCAGTGGATTTTTACTCAAAGTGACATTATAGTGTAATCTACATAATTATTTCTTTGTTATTGGATTTCTGTTTTAGCTAGAGTTTCAAATATATGAGAAATACTTTTTTGAGATAGTGTTTAGGAGAGTGGCATACATTGTATATGTTATCTCTGGATGGGGACTTTAAACTTTGGTACAACTTTAATTTTTATAATTAACTTTTATTGTCAGAAAAATAAGTTATTTTCATTTTGCCAAATTTAGTAAAAAGTGTTAACTGAAAAAATGTGTGTATTTTTTTAGATATGTGAATCCTCAAAATCCTGTGAAATTGATCCTATTAAATTGAAAGAGGGCGATAATGTAGAAAATAATAAGGTAAGTCCTTGTTATATTTTCATGACATAAGTGTCTCCCACTTACGTTATAATAATGCTGTATGGGGGGAGCAGTGCTGTTTATTCTGTACAGCCTTTGCTGTTGACAGCATTTCCCCATGCTCGTTTTTAGAAGATACTTCCTCAATAATTTCACTTTGTTTTTGTTCTTGTCTCTTGGTGCTAGCAATCATAGTGGATTTAGGCAGTATCTAGTAGCAGTCCCATTTGGCTAGTCCTTTGGGGTCAAACTGATCAGGCTAAGTGGCACAATGACTTGGCCAATTCGTTTTACTAGTAATTGCCTCTGTTAGGGTCACAAGATTTCATTGCAGTGAACTATGGTGTCACAGTGTCCTTGTGCTTGCATATCTGAGTTATTTCCCTGATCATTTTATTCTCTGGTGCTTCTTATGAGGTTTATTCACACATTCACCTGTTATGTCTAACAAGTCTAAATTTATTTTATTAAATTGGATCGATATGTACATTGTCCTTTAACTGAATGAGTTTGAAGAAGGGAAGCAGGAATTTAGAAAATACCAGATAATGACTATCTAATAAATCTCATTTTCATTACTTTTTTTCATAAAGGCTATTGAAGATGTATGAAAGTCAAAATCTTAATGTTTACTTTTTTAAATCCTGCAGGAGAACCTGCGCTACTATGTAGACAAATTATTCAGTACAATTGTAAAGTCGAGTTTGAGCTGCCCCACTGTAATGTGTGATGTCTTTTATTCGCTAAGGCAAATGGCTACTCAGAGATTTCCTAGTAAGTGTCTTGTTTTACTAAAATATGCCATTCCTTTTTCTTTAGTTGATTTTTTGTAGGTATTCCTTGTATATTTGGTTTGTGTGAAATATATAAGGTTTGTAGATACAGTCTTCTCTAGTTTTTCAAATTGGTTCTAGCTTTTACATTTTAAAAATCTGATTTTCTTTGGCTGTCAAAACATATATTCCATTTATTTCATTATAAAGGCTTTATAAAGAGAAAATAAAAATCACAATTAGATTTAAGAAAGGCAAAATTTAGAACTATAGCATATAAGTAAACATTTATACAAGAAACTTATGAGTTAAAGATAATAAACAAAAATACCTTTGTTATTTATAGCATTTTTCCAGTTGCACACATTCAAGTAGTGAGAATTTTTAGTTCCATACAATTGACTAGATTTTACAGTTTGAGAATGCTAAGGTTTGTACAGAAATGGTTTTAGATATTAGAAACCTTTCTGTTACAACATAATAGAATTTAGAGCTACATATATCAATAACTGGCATGTTTTAATTTTGAAAAACTGGCTATATCAAGCCTTTGCTTAGGAGTTACTATTTCTGACTGTCAGTACTTGGCATTAGACTCATTCTAATGCATCTCTGATAAGTAAATAAATTTGCTATAGCTGTCTTTCCAGATCTGCCTATAATGGGGGCAGGGGGAAGGAGAACCAAGTAAGGTGGCTACTTAAATTATCAGTGTTAGCCAGCTGTGCAAACCTTTAAGTTTGTTTCTGTAATCATCTGAAGTGACTGTTACTTTATCATGTTCTTTTAAGCATGTGCTCACACGCATGTACACATGTGCAGTTAACTACCCCTTTGCTAAATCGGCCCAATACTAAAGTGGTGGAGCTAAGTCGTCTAACTAACACGTAGATATATTCAGATCTAGGTGTCTGCTAATTATAATAAAGACACAAGCAGTTAACTTCAAATTAGTATATTAAATCTAGTTGTCACAACAAAAATAAGGGAAGCAAAGACATTAAATAGTTAGATCATAACCACGTTGATTACTTAGTGGTGACAGGCACAGTGCTAGCTTGCATTATCTTCTACTCTCATCTTCACAACCCCAGGTGAGGTAGGTACCACTCCCATTAGATAGATAATAAACTGAGGGTTAGAGAAGTGGAGTAGCTTTATCAAGGTCTATGGCCAGCAGGCAAGCAGGGGCATGACCTACTCCAAAGTACATGCTACCATTCACTGTACTTTACACTAATCAGTGATCCTGACCTTAACTCTGCTTTAGCTGTTTAATTCTTGTTTATATAAACGTTCTAAAACATACTTTGTGATTTTTAAAAAATAAATGCACATGTATCTCTTTAACTATCTTTTTGTTAGATTTCCTAGTAAGTGTCTTGTTTGACTAAAATATGCCATTCCTTTTTCTTTAGTTGATTTTTTAAATATAAATGTCTTTTTTTTTTTTTGAGTTGGAGTCTCACTCTGTCACCCAGACTGGAGTGCAGTGGCCCGCTCCCGGTCACTGCAGCCTCGACCTACTGGGCTTCGGCGATCCTTCTGCCTCAGCCTTCCCAGTGGCTGGAACTACAGACGCACGCTACCACACCCGGCTAATTTTTTGATTTATTGTAGAGATGAGGTCTCGCCAAGTTGCCCAGGCGGGTCTCGAACCCACGGGCTCAGGCATTCCACTCACCTCAGCCTCCCAAGGCGCGGGATTACAGGCTGAGCCACCGAGCCCGGCTATATAAATGTCTTAATATCCTCAGTAGACTACAATAATGACAGTTTTGGGCCATAAAATATTTTCATATTCTCTCATTTGTTCTTCTTACTACCCTGGAAAGATGGGGGTGGGTGGAGAGGAAAGCAGGAGGTAGAAAGCAAGTATTATTAAAGAACAACAAATTGAATGACTTGCTGATAGTTACCTTTTGAGAAACTTAAGAGAGTTAAAACTCAAACCAAACCCAGAGTCTTTTCGTCACCACCTGCTTCTCCACCATCAGATTGTTGTGTTGTGTTGACTCCAGTCTGAAATGAAAATTGTAGGTGAATGATCAAATCCATAAATAATCTTCAGTTTATCTGAATTTGTATATGGAATATTGGTAGCTTTTTTAAAAATAAGATTTCTACTTAATGGTTTTTATCACATAACCTTGATAATATTAAGATTTTGAGGGGAAAATTGAAACAATAACTTAAAACTGAAAGCAATCTTGTATCCTAGCCTTAAGAAATTCAGTGTTACCACTAGGTAGTGCTAGATACTACTTTTATTTTTGTTGTTGTAATTTCAGGAATCTCTTCTTGCAGATGAGGAAAGAGGTATTTTTCAAATTAAAATATTTCTGAAAATCTAGCAGCTTTGCCTTTTATTTTCTGATTATTTCTTATTTCTTACAGATTTTTTTGTCATAGGGTCTTTTCTTTTAATTTAGTCATAATCATTACTATCATTTCATCAACTCAATTCTTCCTAGACAAATTATATTGCTCTTCTGTTTAGTTTACACTTTTCTCAGTGTTTTTATTTTATCCTCCTTGTTTTGAATCCGTGTTTTGTGCATGACATGTCACGTTTCTTTCCTGCAGATGACCCTCATGTTCAGTATTCTGCAGTGAGCAGCTTTGTATTTCTTCGTTTCTTTGCTGTAGCCGTAGTCTCACCTCATACTTTTCATTTGCGACCTCATCATCCAGTAAGTGTTTGTTCTTCTCAGAGCTTTATTCCATTTTTATTTTTATTTTTACTAAAATGAAAGATAAAATTTTAAGCCAATTTCACTTGGCTGTGTTTTATTATAACTAATACTTAAATTTACTCAGCGTTTTTCGTGGCCATCTCCATTTTTCAGATGAGGCTGAAAATTCTGCCTTTTGTTATTGTTAAAAGATGTTACACAAGAGTGATGAAACATTGTTCGTTGTTGAAGCTTGGTGATGATTACAAAGGGGATTAGTTATACTTTTCCCTCTGCTACTGTGTATGTTTGTAAATTTCCATAATACAAGGGTGTTTTGTTTTGTTTTGTTTTTCATTAGTTACAGGTTTAGTTTGGGTTGTTTTTTTTATTTCACAGAACCTGCATTCCTGATTTATTAAGATAGTTTAGTCTTGCAGATATTTTTAAATTGCACAGAAATTTGAGAGGTTTTTTTTTGAAAGGCGTGGGAACTTTTATTGGAGCATAAGTTGTTATTCTTCATATTTTTTTATTCACCTGAGGTCATACTGTAAATATGAGTCTTAAGTGTTTTTAAAGCACGTTTTCTTCTTGTTCTGAAGTCCTATTTAATTACCAAAATCTAAATCTCCACTGCATAGATCTACATTTTTTAAAATATTTTAAAATTCTTTATTTTTGCTATGTTTCTGATTCATTCTCATATACATATTTTTGCTGATTCTTTAACCTTTTATGTTCCAAATATTTTATAATGTTATCTAATTGCTTTTAGTTGCTGACGTGTAACAAATAATAATAGCCACCATTTATTTGTTGTTTTCTTTGGGCTAGTTACTGTATGAGGTAAATTCTGTTATCATCCCCATTTACAGAAAAGGAAATCACAATATAGTATCTTCTCCAAGCTTACACAACTAATAAATTATGATTTGATCTAATCAGTTTGAACTGGATTAAACTGGAATTCTTACTCAGTTTTCACAGTCTGCGAGCTTAACCCTGTTCCTTTCAACCTCTTTGGCAGACAGATGTTCAAGTACCTATAAAGCGTCAAACACTGTGCTCAGCACTGGAGGAGATACAGTGATGAGTACGATACTTTACGCCCTTGGGAAACACAGTCTAGAGGAGTTGCTTATTACGTTAGGTAGTGTAGTAAAGACACGTTGAGTTTTGGCATTAAGCTAGGTGCCGAGGGCCCACTCCTCCTCTTGACAGCTTCACGGCATTGCCTCTCATTTAACTTGGTGAGAATTGAGTAGAACCTTGTTGCAGTGGCAGCAGCATACCCTGTCTTGCCAAAGGATAAATGGTCTTTGAGTAGACACTGCAGAGCATGGGTCTGTGTCCTTTTGTCCACAGTGCTGTCCTTTCTATGACTATGTTACTAAAGCTGTACAGAACACTGGGGCAGTGAAAGCTTGGTAGCTGCATTCTGGACGAAAACAGAACTCCTACCTCTAAACCTGTGACTCTGCATTGTATTCAGCCTTCGATTTGCATACTCCTGTAACAGATGTTGAAATAAAATCCTTTTAACTACAAACTATATTTGAAGTCACTGTTTTCCAATCAGTATGCCAGAAGAACTGTTTCAAAACTGTAATACAATTTTATTTTTTGCCTGTATCTCTACTTTTATCCCTACTTTTTAAGAACTTTCAGTCTAACTGGGGAAGTAACTGCATACTAACTCTAAAACTAGCACATGATTAGTACCAAGTAAGGAGTCTAAACAGTTTATACCACAGAAATTGAGGGCAGGGACTGATTCCAGTGACCTCAAGACGATGACATTGTCAAGACCAATATTGAAAGTTACAGAATGATTGGGGAGGAGAAGTTGTTGGATTTTACATTTAGAAGTTCTTGGAACTTTTAGAAACCAGTTTTCGTAGAATAGAAGAAAGTCAGATTGCAGAAGTTTAAAGAATAAGTAGGTGAATGCAGTTTACCTAGCACATGTATCAAAAGTGCTTGTCCTGCTGATGAAAGACATGAGTAAATTCAAGCGGGTACACATGTGTTCACATACATGAGTGATTAGTTTTTTTTAAAAGAACAAAACACTAATTTTAAAATATGAGTTATTTTAACATTGACATGACAGACCACTCTTCTGAGAAATTTCATGGTGGAAAAATGAAAAGGTTTAGACTGTCCTCCTCATTACATTCCCCATTCTCTTGTTGGCAGCTCCTTTTAAGACCCAGCACAGGCAGACTTCTTTGGTCTGGTCTGTATGCCTCTTTTATGTGTGCCTTTAGTACCCTGTGTCTCTCTGTCGTGTCATTTGTCATACTGTTTTATAATCATCTGTTTATAATCTCTGCTTGTGGACTGTCAGTACCTTCAGAGCAAGGCTAGATCTGGCTCAGGGTTGTGTATTACAAGCATATGGCACAGTTTCTAAGATAAGGAGCTGCTCAGTGTTTGATGAATGTAAGGTCGTAGCTCAGAGAGGGAACTCATCAGAGGATGAGTCTTTCTCTAGATGGGAAAACCTCTGCATGGTTTAAATAGAGGGGAAGAGACTGGCAAAAAGGGAGAAGTTAAGAAAAGGGGCTGAAAATACCAGATCAATAATATTAGTTACTAGATCCTACTAATACCTGTAGGACTCAGAAAGCGTGTCTTTAAAAGAAAAAGTAATGGGGTTAACTTTGGAAAAGAAAGAAAAACTGCTCATTCAGAATACTATGTAGAACCATACGAAATTGTTTTGTGTAGATAAAAAAGTGGTCAAATAATGGTAATTTCATATGAGTCAATCTAATATAAGGAGAAAATAGAATATGTGAATGTATACCAAGTTATCTTGAGGTAAAAAATTCAATATTTCAGTTGAGTTGAATAAATGTTATATAGCATCTACTAAGTGCCAGTGCCAGGCTGTGTACTAGGTGCCAGTTGACTAAGGTCTTGGTCACCCAAGAAAGGCAGGATCATCTATGAAAAATTATGGTGGCAGTGTAAAATTTTAATACAGCTTATAAAGTGAGTTCACCAGGGAATCACCAGTAGCTGAATGGCCTGATTGTCAGATAGTAGTGAGGGCCATGTTGATGTAAACAAACCTCCGATGTACAGAAATTATATAAAACATGCTTTTTGTTCCCTTTTGGTAGTTCAGGGAAGTTGTGACCTAAAACACTGAATTTAAAACCAAACTTTAATGGCGAAGTCTGATGAAATTCAGTTTACCATGACATCTTTAAGAATTTTATTTTCTTCAAAGGCAGAGAATTATAGGGACCTTTATAAATATAAAGACATGTTGGATGTTCCAGCTGAGGTATTTTCTGAATAACCATAATTTAGATGTGTAACTGTTTTGTGAGTAAATAATCATATCTCAGATATCCCTTCCTCCTTTTCCAGATTGCCTTACATCCTGGTCATGTCTTTCCCTGCATATTCATTGCCTGTTTTCAATGTGGGGATACTAAAATATTAAGGAATGTCAACCAAAACCTAAACTAGACCTTTTCTGTATCTAGACTTTTCTGATTATGTCTTCAGATAGAGGATGTTGTTTACTTGAATCCCCAAAAGGAAAATGACCTATGTCTTAACAGAAGAGCTGGTTACACAGATTTATAGAATGGTGAAAACCCAGTAAGCTGTATATACGCTTAAGACTTGTTCATTTTGCCGTATATAAATTATATCTTAATTTTTAAAAGAAGGAAGGAATAAAGACTCATGAGGGAACCCTGTATAGTCAATTTTATTTACATTTACTTTTTTCAGGTAGACAGGCCTGAAAAGCACCTTGGATAATAGACTCACTTAGTTACCCTCTGGTAAGAGCCTTTGTGAACTGGGTGACTCCTCGTTTCCTAAGCTGAATTTAGGCCTTTGCTTCCATGATGAAAAGAGTTAATTGCAGAAGCCATATAAAATATTGAAAATGTTTAGAAATGGGTCAAGCATAGAAAATTTGGAAAACCTAAAACTGCCATTTTAAATTGTAAGACAGAAAGAAGTAGATGCCATTGACATTCCAAAAGTGAATATAATTTATCAGATAATCCAAGTTGTCATACTGTATAAAACAACTTACATATAATAGTGATTAATTGTGACTTTTAAAAGTGACACATCTTTAAAAATAATTACTTTGGGAGAAATTGTCAATGGCATGTAACTTCTTTAATCTTTTGATTCCTTAGTCCGGTGACTTACGCCCAGCCTTAGCTAGATTTCAACTATGTTAGTCGTTTCAATGAACATTTTTGAGTCACTGTTTTAGAGCAATGTAGCCTGTTCTATTCTACTTTTTATACAAATTATATTTCTTGAAAACTGAACAGCATTTTGGTCTTTTTTACATTCTTTAGGATGCACAGACAATTAGAACATTAACACTCATCTCAAAAACCATTCAAACTTTGGGAAGCTGGGGAAGTCTATCTAAAAGCAAGGTAAGTCTTTCCTTCTTTGATTTTGTGAGACTTCTAAATGGTGTTAAATCTTATGATCCTTTCTTCTTCGCTCATCTTCTTCCAAATTAAAAACAAAACAGAGCTGTCTTTTAGGTAGATACTGCATCTTAGTCACCTGTTAAAGAGGACAGTTTCAGAAACCAGGCATAATAGCTTGCCTCTAGTCCTACCTCCTTGGGAGGCTGAGATAGGAGGATTGTTTAAGCTCAGGAGTTGGAGACTGCAGTACACTATTATTATTGCAGCTATGAGTAGCCACCGCACTCCAGCCCAGGCAGCATGGTGAGACCCTGTTTGTAGGGGGAAAAGAAATATCAGTTTAATGAGAACAAAAAAAAAAGGAAAGTTTTGTTTAAACTGATAAACCTAAGAGGAGGAGAAAGTCTGGTAAGAAGATGAAAGAGCAATCTATTTATCTGTGCCATAAACATCAACTTTGAAAGAAATCTTATGCTCCGAGTTCTGTAACTCTCTGGAAATATATAATCCAATCATTTTAGGCCTTAATCCTTGGCTTAAAAATTCAGTCCATTATATTCTTAGTTCTCTACTTAATGCATATAAATCCTGTGTTTGTTTTTTCTTAGTCAAGTTTCAAAGAGACATTCATGTGTGAATTTTTCAAAATGTTTCAAGAAGAAGGATATATTATAGCAGTTAAAAAGGTATGATTGTTTTATTCTATAAATATTAACATTTATTGTTATATAACCTAGGGAAAATAACATTTCATAGTCCTAGGAGTCAATCCCCAGTTAAAAAACAAATGTTTATACTGTCCATCAAAAAAGCTCCCTTTTTTTCTCTTATACAAAGCTATGTTTTTCAGCTGTGAAAATACCTAACCGTTTCTAGCAACAGTTACTTTAGCCAGTGTCTTAGTAACACACATTACAAATGTCTAAGGTTAGGGTTTCTCAAAGTAACAGTAGTGACATTTTGGACTGGATAATTATTGATTGTGAGGGACTGGCCTCTGCATTGTAGGATTTTTACCAGTATCTCTTGCCTTTTCCCATTAGATACCAGCAGTGTGCTCCCAGTTTTAATAGCCAAAAATGCCTCCAGACATTGCCAAATGTTCCCTGAGGAACAAAATTGCCCTCAGTTGAGGTAAAGGCTCAATATGTTGCCTGATTTTTAGTAGGCACTTAGTTGACAATGGTTAAAGAAAAAAAGAATTATTGTACATTTAATAAACAATGTAAGTTTGTGGTAGGAACCTAAGGAAGTTATTATAAATTAAAATGTACAAAAGCCAGGATATAATATCTTAAAATGAGGCCTACAACATGAAAAAAATTTGTATTCTTAAAAGTCGAGAATGTTTTGAAAGAATCAATTTTTTTGTCTTTAGTCTTTAACGTGGCATTATTGTAAAACTATGAAAACTTGTTTTTAAAAAAAGTTATCTTGATATGTCTAAAGTGGGCTTGAAGAAAATACTGTATCTTACCACAATCCCAACTGTGAATCCAAATTAGTATAGACAAATTTTAAAGATTTCATTGAGTAGCAGTGATTGCCAAGAGTATATTTTGTTGGGATATATGTTTGGACTTTTAAAAAATACTTTTAAGATTCTTACAGAGACTCAGCAAATGAAAATAATGATTTTTTTTAAGAGTTCATTCGAATTTTTTTCACCCAGAATAGTGCATGTTCAATCAAATGTTTTTTTCAACAAACCATTGAAGGCTTTTAGAAGAAGTCTTTTAGGACATTGTTGAACCATTTGTGGGACAGTGTAGGCTGACTTTTGTTGGCAGGATTATGATGTACTGTCTTTTGTTTTGGGTTTGTTTTTCCATGTTTTATGACCAAGGCTATGGCAGTGTCTGATTTTTTTTTCCCCTGATATAATCAGAATGTGTAGAGCTGATAATATCAGTGATGTAAGGATGCCAGGAGTTTAGTCTATTCCTGATCTGCCCTCAGTCACCCACTCACATTCTAGTGAACTGTTCCCATACTACACCTCCTGTCTCAGATTTGGTTCTAGACTCCTAAGCTAGCATAGGATATTTTGTCCTAATATCCTAATTTTTGTATTATTTACTAATTAAGCCTGGGTATTTGCAGTGCTAGAAATTGTAAAACTTTAGAAAGTCACATTTCTCATTTCATATTGGCACTCTCACTAGTGGCATTGACCATTGCTCTAGAAGAAAATAGACTGTAACTCTGAATCATATACTGTTCCTCACAGAGTTTAAGAAGGGTAACCTAGATAGTTCTGTAAACATGGTGACCATATACTTTGGTGTCTAAACCATGGCACTTTTAAGAGTGAAAAGGAGTATTATTAATGATTATTCTGGGACAATAGGGATGGTTCTGAGCAAACTGGGACGTATAGCCTGCCTGTAGTCCATCTTAATTATTGTTTTCTTTCATTTTATATATCTATACTACCCATAGTTTCCTAAAATTATAATAAATAATAATTGTTACAAATAATGTTTGTTAAGTCAGTGGCTTCAGGTAAAAACTAAGAAATGAAATGTTCAAATAACTCTGTTACATCCATTGGTGGATGGCCATCAGTGAAAACTGAAGATGTGATAGGGCACTTCTTTAGTTCCCATGGATGCTTGTACCTGCATCACCCATATGTAATGCAAAAGGAGCTCTGTCCTTGCTTTTCCACTTACCAAGATTTTCTTCCATTAAAGTAAAAGTAAACATTCCACTAGAAAACTCCACAAGTGTGGGCTCTGGTGGGCAATCTACAGCCAATCTTAGAAAGAAAGCAGTTGTGCTTACAAATTCTACTTTGGATTAGGCCCTGGAACCTCTGTGTCATCCCTAATGGAATGTGCTGTTTCTATTTGTCCTTAGCAGAACAACATAGAAAAGTATAAAGGACAAAGCAAGGAAATTCAGACCTTCTCTGAGTTTGTAGTATCCAACTAATGAATTAAGGAAGTGGATAGTTTATTTAGGAGGCAATATAGGATTCTTTTTTAAGAATAAGAATTATTTTCGAACTGCTAATTTCCCTTTCCCAAGAAAAGACAGCCATGTGATAGAAAGCCCTTGACCAGTCAAGGTAGCATATTTATGAAGCTAAATGTCCTTCACTGGGTAACTTGCCATTTGCTAAACGTGGATACTCCAAAATTTTTGAGCCAACGCATTCTCCATAGGGAGTTTATAAATGGTGATTAGATGTCCAGGTTACCCCAGAGAACCCAATTATACTTTAGTCATAACTGTTGAAATACCATCTCTTAGGGCTAAAGTCTGTTATATATAAGATACCCCTTATCCAAAATGCTTGAAATCAGAAATGTTTCGGATTTTGGGGTTTTTTGAGTTTGGGAATATTTGTCTATACACACACATACACAGAGCAGTTGAACATCCCAAATCCAAATATCTGAAATTTGAAATCATCCAACAAACATTTCCTTTGAGCATCCTATCAGCCCTCAAAAAGTTTTGGATTTTGGAGCATATGGAGTTTTGGGATTAGGGATGTTCAACCTAACAGGCTGCAGGTCATTTGGCTCACTAGGCCACAGCTTGGTGATCCTTGACCCATAGTAAAAGTTCACGGCTAGGCTCGGTGGTTCAACCTGTAATCCCAGCACGTTGGAAGGCCGAGGTAAGTGGATTGCCTGAGCCCACGGGTTCGAGACCAGCTTGGGAAACTTGGCGAGACCTCGTCTCTACAATACAATAAAAAATAACCGGGCATGGAGTGCACATCTGTAGTTCCCGCTACTTGGAAGGCTGAGGCACAAGGATCACTGGAGCCCAGGAGGTCGACACTGGGGTGACCGTGAGCATGCATGCCACTGCACCCCAGCCGGGCGAAGGAGTGAGACTCCAACTCAAAAAAAAAGAAAAAAAAAGTTCACATTCCTATATGTGAAATCTTTGGGACCAGACGTATTTTAGAATTCAGCTTTTCAGAGTTTGAAAAGGTTATCAGTATGTCCTATGTGTAACACCCCCAGTGGCGCCTAGGGTAGCACCTTATAATGAAATACTTTAATTTTATGTAGCACAATGTATGAGTCCTAAAAATAAGTAAGATAAATACAGACTTTAAATAGTTTTACACCAGTTCAAGTTAAGTTATACCCCCAAATGAGTTTACTGTAAGTCAGAGATACAATTCTAAAACTCTTCATATCCAGAGGTTTGTGTATTTCAGAATTACAGTTAAGGAAGTGTGGATTCAGTTCTTTCTATAGGGAAATATATTCTGGGTTTTAAGTAACTTAAGAATAAACTTTTTAGAATACCTGTCATTTATAAGTTAGGGACTTCCTCTATAATTAAATATGTGTTTTGTTTTATAAATTACTGTCATGTATATTCCTTAGTAATGAAGAACCTCACAGTATAATCAATGACATGTAAGATAAACGGAATTTTTTAATAATGTACCTTATTGCACAGTGTAATATTTGCCCATTTCTCTGTTTAGTTCTTGGATGAAATTTCATCTACTGAAACTAAAGAGTCCAGTGGTACGAGTGAGCCTGTGCACCTGAAAGAAGGGTAATTTAATGAAATAAGACATGAAAGTCAAATTTCAGTATAGACATTAAGTATGTACAGAGAGCATGGGTCTGAGAGTGAGGAGACTGGGGTTTGTGTTCTGTGTTAAAACTGTCTAAGTCATCATTCAGGTAAGTCACCACTACTGTCCTATAAACTTTATGTCAGAGGGGCATAATTCCCTGTCCATACAGTCCCAGGGTTGTTTTGCAAGTATATTGAGGTTATGGGTATTAAAATACTTTTTTTTTTGAGTTGGAATCTCACTCTGTCGCCCAGACTGGAGTGCAGTGGCCGCTCCCGGCCACCGCAGCCTCTACCTGCTGGGCTCCGGTGATCCTTCCGCCTCAGCCTTCCAAGTAGCTGGAACTACAGGCGCGCGCTACCACACCTGGCTAATTTTTTGATTTATTGTAGAGATGAGGTCTCACCAAGTTGCCCAGGCAGGTCTCGAACCCACGGGCTCAGGCAATCCACTCACCTCAGCCTCCCAAGGCACGGGATTACAGGCTGAGCCACCGAGCCCAGCTAAAATACTTTGAAAAAGTAACAGCACTATTCAATCTTAAAGTAATTTGATTATTATTGGAAGTTGAGGGAGATGTTCCATGAAAGGACCATATATATAAAGCAGCCCCTCAAAAAATAAAAATAAAGCAAGCCTCCATGGATGTTTGTAACATGCATCTGACACGATGTCCATACCCAAGATGCTTTCCAGAATAGGTGAGATAAAAACAGTATAGTATGCTGGGGGACTTTGCCCATTACCAAGGAGAGGGGTTTGTTTCACTTAGGTTGTGCCCCACCCCATGACCACTTGTATACCTGCCTACTTACTAAGGTGTCTCTCTGGATTTCCATGAACTAGGGGGCGTTCTGCACCTGTGTCCACTAAAGCTAAGCTTCTCTGCTTATTTTTACTCCAGTAAAGAGTGAGCTGCTGGTCACCCCCTATTGCTCCTATGTGAAGGCAACCCTCATCCCACACCTCATCTCTACGCTGTGAGGAAGTCCATGCCTGGAACTCAGAGATGTGGAGTTCCTTCTATTTCTTCTCCCTTTTCTGATGAGATAGTGGGAAGGGATCTAAACTGTTTATTAGGAATCAGGTCTTTCCAAAGGCCCACTGATACTGCATTGGGTTGCCAGTCTGTTTTCTCTTTGTCTACTCTGGCTAAAATCATATTATGCCATACTTGTTTTCCAGTACTGACTGGGCCTCTTGGACCTCCCTTTTTCAGTCCAGCAGACTTAGCTTCTTCCTTTTTCTCTTTTCCTTTAGTAATCAGTGAGACATTCTCTCTTTCCTTTTCAGTTTCTCTAAGATCAGCTTTCCCCATGTGATAATACATCTTGTCCCACGAGGGAGCAAAAGAGGATTGTGAGAGGGCCTTGCCATTCCCTATGTGTACTTTGTTCCCATAGCCACATGAAGTGGCTAAGTTTGCTCTCAACAGTTGTGCAGAAGTGTTTGCTGAGTTCAGTAATTCAGCCAGGGGCTGCATGTGTTGGGCTTTTGCTTTCCACTGCATGAGCAGTTTTGCTCTCAAAAGGGAAGGATAATTGTCCTCCACTGAGATTACCTCTATGTTGACATCTGACTCACTGATTGGTTCCCAAGAATTCTAGGTATTTGCATTCCGGCCTGGCCTGGCAAAGACAGCCGGTGCAGCTTCCTCCTTCCTAGCCACACAAAGTGGCAAGGCTTCCTTCCAGCTGCGCCTCCTGAGTTTCAAGCTTACCCGCCAATCCTGAGGACCGTAACACAGATGTGGAAGTCTCAGATCCCTTTCTAACTGGAATTCTTCATCTGACTTTCCTGCACTCAGCTCAGCACTGTGTGTGCCACAGCAGTGGCCAATTCACTGCTGTTGCTGCTTCATGACTTTTCCTACCACAGTGAGGTTTTTAACTAACAAGCATTCTAGATCCTCTGGCATGTTGGGGGTGTCCCCATACTCATGCATCCAGCAGATAGTCAGCACTACCCACCTAGGTGAGGAGAGCCACCCTGGGATTTCCCCTGCAAATACTTCCTTCGCCTCACCCTTACTTTCATTTCCTGACTCCTCCTGGCTAGCTCACCAATTGTTCAGTAAAAAGGCAGTATATGTAAAGATACCCCCCAAATGCAGAAGGAGCCAAGAAAGAGCAAGACAGACAACATCTTTTTTTTCGGTATAGGGTGATTTATTAGGGGAACTTATAGACAGAAGCGTGGTCTTGGGCAGCTGGTCTTGGGAAGAGAGGTAGATCTTCACATCACAACCTCCCTGACTCAGAGAACAAGTATACGTGCTCTGGAAGGAATGTGTAGGTGGCTGTGGGCATTACAGCCTATGATATATACAACGACATCAAGGGCTGTTATGAAGAAAAGGCAAAGCGTACAGCGAGTAGGTGTTTCTATGTCACACCTAGAAATACATCAACTAGACATCTTGGAGACATTCCTGGACTCAGTGGTTAGTCAGCAGTCACATTGCAGATTAGCGTTTAAAATAAAGGCCGGGCACGGCGGCTCAAGCCTGTAATCCTAGCACTTTGGGAGGACAAGGCAAGAAGATTGCCTGAGCTCAGGGTTTCGAGACCAGCCTGGACAAATTGGCAAGACTTTGTCTCTACAATAAATTAAGAAATAAGCCTGGTGTGGTAGTGCATGCCTGTAGTTTCAGCTACTTGGAAGGCTGAGGCAGAAGGATCGCCTGAGCCCAGCAGTTTGAGGCTGTGGTGACCATGAGCTTGCCACTGCACTCCAGCTTGGGCGACGGAGTGAGACTCCAACTCAAAAAAATAAATAAATAAAGTCATTCTCATCCCCACAGGGGGAATCACTCATATGGCCCTTTTTTGTTCTGCATAACACAATTTAAAATATTAAATTAATTAAAGACATAAAGACATTTTCATGTATTTAACATAATCTTACACAACTATTCATATTATTTAAAATTAACAGGCAATTGTTTGTTTTGAAATAACTTTTAAACTTTGTAGCTAACTGTTTACATCTGTTATTTTGGCAGCGAGATGTATAAAAGAGCTCAGGGAAGAACTCGGATTGGAAAAAAGAATTTCAAGAAACGATGGTTCTGCTTAACAAGCAGAGAGCTCACCTATCACAAGCAGCCAGGTAGTTGTGTTTATGCTTTATTTTGAGATTTTTCCTGGTTTGAGGCGAAGATCTCTTTTTTGCTGCTTAATATGACTCTCGTGAATCCTTTTACTTAGTATTGCTATAGTTTCTCACAGTGAAACATACATTAAGAATAAAACGAATAACTGACAAGTGACACCATGTAAGTTAAAGTACATTTTTCTCACATTAAATTTCTTGTGTTAAACAAACAAAATTTATTATATTGCTAAAAATGGTTTTCCTTTAGTGTACTCTGTTTTCTAAAAATGCCTGCTGTTATAATTGATATATAAGGAACAACAGTTAAGCCTCTTAGAACTTGGGAGTTTCTTTAACTCTCATAGCCAAATTAGTAAGATTCAGTACCTGATAGATGAGAATGTTCCATGGTTTGCAGCCAAAAATTTTCATAGTATAACATAGATTGTGGTTCCCGTTATACAGTTGTCAGATTCATTCTAGGCTGTTGGCCATGCTAACCCCAAGATGGAAGATTTAATAATTTTATGCCTGAGAAGACTGTTGCTTTCACAAATGGTCTGTTTGTGTAAAGACAGTTATCTTCCTACAGTATGATTTGAGAATTCCAAAGAGGCTTGTCTTTCAGTAGACTGACACTATGTTTAAAATGCTTTCCTTTAATGTTTATTCCTTCAGGGTAAAATATTATCCACAGAAGGCCATTAACTTTTGATATTTTAGCAAGAAAAATTTAGTATCTAGATCACAGATCATATGTAATAGAATCATAGATCATATATAGTAGAGTCCCTTTCATCCGAAGTGATCAAGATCCAGAGATGGTCACTTAACCAAAAAGATCAGTTAAAGCACAAATTATTTAAAAATAAGGAAAGGGTACATACAGATCTTAAATATGTATATTTGTTTACCAATCTTTGGTTAGAGAACCAAGCAAGATCTTTTTTAATATGGAGCTATAGATCAGATTTTCTCTTTATCTTTCTTGTGAAATATACCCATAATCCATCAGTTTTCAGGTTGATTTCTCCAAAGTGAATCTAAAACTTAGATACTTGTAAAGTAAACCAAGTACAAAATCCACTTAAATTTTCAAGATAAGTCACCTTAGTCTTCCATAGATGTCTTACCCCCACATAAATCAACTTTATGTGCGTGGATATGGGTTTCCTTTTTAGACACTTTTCAAAGGTGTTTGCCTGATTTTCAAATAAGTAATAAATCTTTTGATTGAGGGCACTTATTTTGTCACCTTATATAATATTTAAGTAAATTATAATTGCAACATGGAAAACTAGCATAAATAGATTTGGAAACAAATCCAATGGACTTGGTTAGCAAATGGCCTAACCAATGGAAGCCGAAGGGTGCAGGCTGATAGAGAGTAGCCTAGCAATCACAAGCATTCAGCATCCCATGAGCATCATTCAGTATGTTTTATAGAGGAAATGGAGTCTCAGTTAATCTGTCAGATCTGTTGAGAGAGCTTCTACTGTAAATTCTGGAGTGACAACACAAACATCAGACATAGGATGCTTTTAAGAGAATGTTGGAATGTAGACACAGTTAAGTTAGGGTACTTCAGTGGAGATTCTTGAATAGTAGAATAATAAGAACAATTTTTTTGTTTCATAGTTCTTCCTCAGGAATGTCTTACCCAAAGTGACGACGTGTGTCCCAGTATATTAATGAGATATAAGAAATCAAATGCGGCCAGGCTCGGTGGCTTAACCTGTAATCCCAGCACTTTGGGAGGCCAAGGCGAGTGGATTGCCTGAGCCTGCGGGTTCGAGACCAGCCTGGGCAACCTGGCGAGACCTCATCTCTACAATAAATCAAAAATTAGCTGGGCGTGGTAGCGCGCATCTGTAGTTCCGGCTGCTCAGAAGGCTGAGGCAGAAGGTCGACGCTGGGGTGGCCATGAGTGTGCGTGCCACAGCACTCCTGCCTGGGTGAAGGAGTGAGACTCCAACTCAAAAAAAAAAAGGAAATCAAATGCATGTATTTTTAGGCACCCAGATAATTTATTATAGCATATACAGATTCAAATGACTAAAGGTCAGTAGGCTACATACCTACCTTTCCAGGCAGCATTTTTTAATATTTTTATTCGTGTTTGTTTGTTTGAGTCAGAGTCTTACTCTGTTGCTCTGGCTAGAGTACAGTGGCATGAGCACAGCTCTCCGTAGCCTCAACCTTCTGGGCTCAGGTGATCCTTCTGACTCAGCCTTCTGAGTAGCTGGGACTACAGGTGCGCCTGACTAATTGTTTTGATTTTTTTTGTTGTTTGTAGAGAGGAGGTCTCACTATGTTGCCTAGGCTGGTCTCAAACTCCTGGGCTTAAGCAGTCCTCCCACCTTGACCTCCCAAAGTGGTAGGATTACAGGCGTGAGCCACCATGCCTGGCCCCAGGCAGCAGTCTTTAAACTAAGCATATTTTGAATGTTTTAGGAATTATAGCTTATATTGAATAAATGTTCTCATCTATGCATAACATGGATGCTAAATGTTGTTTACACTAATAGTATGTTTAAATAAAATTTAAGGTAAATTAGTCATTCTCTATAAATAAATGAGTTGTTTTCTCATCTAAACCAATATTCTAAAGTCTTCTTTGGTTTATAATCTCTTTTAAGAACTGGATAACTGTAAACACCTTCCTCTAGATAACTGCACATACAAACATAAGCACAACATTTTGCATATAATTTCAGGGAGCTCATAGACCCAAAGTCCATCTATGGTTCTCAACTTAGAACCTCTGTTCTAACCAGTGATCTTAAGAAGACAAAATTCTACAGAGTGATTAAGGCTACTGTAGGTATAAAATAGACATATTAGAAGCTACAGTGTTTTGTGGCCTTCATAAGTTTAAAATGTTGGAATGACATTGGCGGAATGAGACATAAGATTTCAAGGTTATTTACCAAAGCCTGCAATTTTAAGCATCCGTGCTTTTTTGTTTAACTATTTTGATGGATTTTTCCAAAATGTATTACATGCTTCCCTGCCTTCTAAAAAAGAGCTCATTGACCGTAAGTTAACAATTTCTTGATGACTTGGGGCTATCATTGATAATATTAATTATTATGTGGTACTCTTATTTAGTGATGTTTGCAGGGCTGCTTAAGAATGTGTGCAGCTGTTTCCTCCAGCCTTTAGTCCCCAGCTAAATGCCTTGGACTGCCATGCTTTTTGTGTTCTTGTGTTTGCTTTATACAGTTTTTCTCTCTCCTTTATGGTAAGCCTGTTGCTTTAATTTTTTTGTGATGTCAGTGAACCATAATATAATATAACATCTTAATCCCATCTCTATCACCTTCATTTTTTCTGCTGATGTACTATGAGTGAGGATGCAGGTACTATGTTTGTTTAAATTATGCATAATGATTCTACTGAGAAGAGAGTATTAAAAAAAGAAAAACTATACATGCATAAGATTAAAAGACTTTGAATGAAGAGATTAGGACTTTCTCCTATGAATAAAGTACCTGGGCTTTGCATTCTGTGCTTAGGTGTTTAGCAAATGTTATACTTACCTCCTGTTTCCTTGCTGTTCTCTAGATAACCAAGACTGCTAATTAAGTAGGCTCTTGCTGCACTTACTATGTGACTTTGGTGTCTGAAAGGATACCTCCTAACTGTTCTATAACATAGCTCTAAATCATCTAGTCTTTCATCTTCTTGTTAGACAGTAGTTTTCTGAATCAAGTATTTCTGCCACTTAATGTCAAATAATGTGGCCCTTTTGCAGTTTACTGGAAAAGAAATTAATAGAATTTTCTCACTTTCAAGGACTTTTCTCCAATAAGTTGTTGAATTTTTGATGCACACTTAGCACTGAATGCACTAATTGCTAACAATCAGTGCAACTAAAGCAACTGATCAATGCAATTAAATTAACATGTAGCAAGTGAATATTATCATTCATGAGAATCTTGATTACTTCAACAGTTTTTTGTGGACCTACGTGCTTATGATTATGATCTTATATTGCTGTACTGTAACGTAGCCATCTTCAGGTAAAAGTTCTCTTAGTTCTATGCTGGTATCAAATGAGTTATTGATGTTCCAGCCTCTTCTTGTATCATGCAGCTTCATCTTCTGCATTCTCCATATATGACTTCACCAAACTATTCTTGCAGTTCGTTTAACTTGTGCTCTTTCACTTCGGCTTTTGCATATGCTTTACCTAGAAGTTCCTTTCTTTTCTTCTTTACCTTTGTAATCTTTGGTCCTTTAAGCCTCAGATCAAATGTCAGCTCTTTATAGAAGTCATTTTAAGCCTCTGGCTGCTTCAGTTTAGCTGTTCTCTTACTGTGGTTTCTCTAACCACCTTAGCAATAACATCTGGCATGCTGTGTGCTCTACTTTTGTTCCTCTCTTCCACTAGTCTTTAAGATCCTTAGTGGTAAGGGCCATAGTATTGCTGAGAGCTTAAAGGCATTTAGTAAATATTTTTCACCATGTCTTTCATATATGCTATCATCTGAATTACCTTAAGAACCATTGCTCTAAGTTTCTAAAATTTCTACCAAGCATTCTAGTAATAGATTCTTAACAAATTCATCCTTAAAATTCTATTCTGTAAAATTTGATTAGGTATTGTCTACTTTGGGGAGACCTGTTATATACAGATACAACTTTCATGCCATTTCAAATGTCCTATCTCATAGCTTATGGGCAATATAAAAGAAATCCCCTTTATCTTTAACATAAATACTCAGTGCATGTATTTTCACACGCAGGGCTCTGCAGCATTTTTTTTTCTTTGACAACTGAAGATCAAAATACATCATTGATTAAGTCATGCATTCATTCAACAGATATTTTATTGAGTTTCTACTATGTGCTAGACACCATCCTAAGCTCTGGAAATAACGGTAAACAAACATACCAAAATCCCTACCCTTGTGGCTCTTATACTTTAGTACTGATAGATCATAAACAACAACAAAAAAAGACTGTATGTTGAGTGATTATAAATGAGACGTACAAAAAAGAAGCAGAGAAGGGAAATAGGAAATGATGGGTTCAGTAAGGGGAGTTCAAATATTAAAAGGTCTAGGCAGAGAAGGGTTCACTAAAAAAGTGGCATTTGAACAAAGGCCTAAAGATGGTGAGGGAACAAGCCTTGTGGATATTTGGGATAAGAGTGTCACAGAAGTAGCTAACAGCATCCAAAGCAAAAGCCCCTCATGAAGTAAAAGCCTGCCTGGAGTGTTCAAAGGACAAGAGATAGCTTTTGTGGCCGGAAAAAAATGAGGGAAGAGGTGAATCACAGGGACTAAAGTCAAAACGATCATAGAGTAGAAGCTAGATACTATGGACCCTTATAAGGCTTTTACTTTGAGCAGGAGTGAAAAGTAAGGGAGAGGCGTGGCATTCAACTTATGTTTTAGTGGGATCACTCCTGCCCTGTGGAGTGTTGTGTGGAGAATAGAATGAAGGGGGCAGGGTCCATTCAAGTGGCCAGTACAGTAATCCAGAGGAGAGACAATAATGTGAATTTAGTTTACCAAGATCTTGGGATAAAAGATGAATATATAAAAATCAACTTTTTATAAACTAGGAGCAAACTGTTGGAAAACAAAATTCAAAAAATTAACATACCCTTTACAATAGCAGACCCCAAAAAACAAGCCCTAAAATACTTAAGAATAAATGTAACAAAAGAAATAAAGCACCTCTACACTGAAACTACAAAACATTGCTGAAATAAAGTAAAGAAGACATAACTAAAAGGAAGTAGACATCATGTTTGTGGATGGAAGAGTCAGTATTTATATGGATGGAAAAACAAAGGACTTAGCTTAGCCAAATCAATGTTGAAAAGATAGAACAAAGTTAAGGGCTAATTTTAATTTTAAGACTTATTATAAGGCTGCAGTAATCAAGATTGTAGCTTTAGCATAAGAGGTAGACAGAGTCCAGAAACAGACACATATATAGCCAACTCAGTTTTGACAAAGGTGTCAAGGCAGTTCATTAGGGTAAGAAGGCTTTTCCACAAGTGGTGCTGGAACAACTGGATAAATATGGAGGGGAAGTTAACTTCACCCACCTCACATCACACACAAATGTCATTCAAGACAATGGATTCAAGTCCTTCAATAGCCTTTCAAGTCTTCATGTTTTACTGCCCAGTATTTAGGTGTTTGTCTTTTTTCATCTGTCCTGCTTAGTACTTGGTGGATAACTTTTAGTCTGAAGAGTTCTGCCTTTATCTTAAGGGACGTTTTCGTTCATAATTTTCTCCTGAATACTCTTTCTATTCTGTTTCTTGAATTCTTATTAGTCAGATAATAAAACATAAATCCATCCATCAGGGCTCTTAATGCTTCTCTTTCTGTTTCTTTGTCCTTTTGTACTGTATTTTTGAAGGTTTCTTAGTAAAATCTTTCATTTTACTAACTCTTGTTGCAATTCATGCCAGTTAATGCTGTGAACTGTGAAATTAACCCTAATAATAACATGACAGTATACGTGCCTGGGAACAGTGTGCTTTCTCTACATGTGCTGTGTTACAGTTTGTCCAGAAATGATTAATTACAGCAATTAGGATATGCTTGTGCTTTGTGTATTTAACAAATCTAAAGATAGACACTCCCTGCAAAATTTAAAAATTCTCTGACTGGAATCTCTGTGGTGCCCCCTGTTGATTGGCACCCAAAGACATATGTCCCCCTGACCCCCAGTTATTATCCTGCTTTCCTCAGACGTTATCTTCTTGTTTCATGTGTGTCTCCTTCAGAGTGCTGATTTTCCTCAGCTGTTTGGTGATTTGCCCCTCTTTGTATTTTACAGTTCGTTTACCTACTTAACTGTTGAGTAGCTTAACTGCCAGCATTCTGAGGGAGGGACAGGACAAGTTGCTGAGCCATGGGTTCTGGCGCTTGTCTTCTGGGGTGGG
The DNA here is from genome assembly GCA_963574415.1 of Tarsius wallacei. Lineage (NCBI taxonomy): Eukaryota > Metazoa > Chordata > Mammalia > Primates > Tarsiidae > Tarsius > Tarsius wallacei. The sequence goes on from CAUYQG010135854.1 coordinate 37,623, forward strand.
TGCTCCCTTCCCTCCTGAGGATCAGCAGCTACCTGTGACATTGCACTGTTCTGCAGCCCATTGTGCATCCTTGCTGCTTTAGCCTGTGAGCATATGCCTCTGTTAACTGCTGCTTAGCACAAACCAGCGGCAGGGAGGGCCTGATTGGCCCAGCTGTGCCAGATGCAGCTCACAGTTTGATCACCCTGATGTATGTATGCGTCTCCCCAGCCTTCGGCTGTCTGTGTCCACTGGCTCTGGCTTGACGCTCTCCCCTAACCACTCCTACTTGTGCAGATGTCTTACCCTCCATCTGGCTTGGACTGTGGCTTCCTTCGGTTACTCCCTTCCTGCCCCACCCCCTTAGATGTGATCTTGTCTGCTTGCAGGAGACAATAGTCTTTTCTTATTTTTTCATGCATTTTAAATTTATATTTATCAAATGTAAATGTCATTTCCTCAGAAAGATTTTTTTTCTAACCACCCAATTTAAAGTAACTTTCCAATTACTTCTATCACATCACTCCAGTTTATTTTCATTGTAGCGGTCATCACTATTTAATAGTTATGTCTTTAGTCAGTCTTTCCAGACTTAAATACATACTCCTTTAGGGGTCTTCTATGTTCTGTTTGCTGTTATAAGTGGTTAGAATAGTGCCTGATATATAGTAGACATTCAATATATGATAGTTGAAATTAGTGACTTTAACTTTTTTTAAAAATTATATATCACATCTGCTTGAATTATATAAATTTTAGATTTTATACCAAAAACAAAGCTTAGCAAGTAATTGTACGTTAACATCTCTGTTATAACAAAGACAAAAAAAAACACACACAAACTTTATTATACCAATAGTTTTCTTTGCCAAAAAAACTATACATTAATCAATTGAATAATATAATATGCATAGTTCTCAACCTCTGGCCTTTGATTCCATGTCTCATTTAAAGCAAAGCTTAGAAGGAAAATAAAAGCAAAGTTTCAGTTTTCTAAGAACAACATGACAGAATGACCAGAAGTCAGTTACATTTGCTTGTAGTTTCCACAACTGTGTATATGAAGTATAGTTTGTTCTCAGGTAAATTGTCAACTGAAATGTGTCATATTCTTATGTCATATTACTTTGGTGCTCCTTTAGCAAACTCAACTTTCCTTAACTAGATTTCCAGACTCTTAGATAAGGATTCACTCTACCAAGTAAGTTTTAAAGCTTTTGTCCCCTGTATCTCTTAGAGTAAATTCTGTAGCTTTAGTCAGCTGTCCAACCAATATGTGATAGTAATGAATAATTTTTCAGTTCAGAATCATTGTTTTGAGGGTTTTCTAAATTAAATATTAAGTTAGAAAAATAGAACAGTCTACTTAAGTAGTTATATTCACTGCTCAAGTAATAATTCCATGAAAGAAAACTATGTGTCTTGGCAAGTTTTTTTTTTATTTTGTTTTGTTTTGTTTTTTTGAGTTGGAGTCTCACTCTGTTGCCCAGACTGGAGTGCAGTGGCCGCTCCCGGCCACCGCAGCCTCGACCTGCTGGGCTCTGGCGATCCTTCCGCCTCAGCCTTCCGAGTAGCCGGAATTACAGGCACGCGCTATCATACCCGACTGA